>PVJX010023282.1:0-29473 GCA_004027295.1 Dolichotis patagonum | reverse complement strand
AGCTGCTAGATGAGATGAAGAAGAGTAACTTGAGGTTAACTGAAGTTAATGAACAAGCAGGAGATACCACAGGTGACATTTAAAACATCTTCACAGACATTGTGACAGAAGACTCTCCTGATGGAGAAAAAGAATTTGGCATACAAATAATAAGTGAAACATAGAGAACTCCAATTAGCAATGATCAAAAAAAAAAAAATCTGCATCCAGGCATGTCATAGTCAGGGTTCCAGAAATTCAACACAAGAACAGAATCTTAAAAGCTGTTAGGGAAAAGAAACAAAGCAGCTATAAAGGAAAGCTCATCAGAATGACAGCTGACTTCTCAGCACAAACTCTCAGGTCAAGGAGAGCCTAAAGTGCTCCAAGTTGTAAAGGAAAACAACTTTCAACCCAGACTGATGTACCCCACAAAACTGTCTTTCAAAATTGATGGAGAAATAAGATACTTCCATGACAAAGAACATGAGGAAATTTATGACCACCAAACCAGCACTCCAAAATGTTCTGAAGGGCATTCTAGAAAGACATGATAAGGACTACAACTTCATTAAGTTCTTTCCCCCAACAGAAGCAATCCACCAGGAAAGGCAAACGATTAGAGGTATAGGAAAACGTGAGGGCCAATAATAGGAAAATAGTATGACAAGAAGAAGTCAAAACATATCAGTTTTAACCATTAATGTTAATGCTCTCAATTCACCAATCAAAAGACAGACTGGAAGAATGAATCAAGACACAAGAATCCAACAATATGCTGTATACAAGAAACACATTAAATTCAAAAAGAAATTCATAGACTGAAAATCAAAGGATGGCAAGCAATACTGCATGCAACAGGAATTCAGAAAAAAAGCAGGGGTCATTATTCTATTTTCAGATAAAGTGAATTTCAAGGCAAGATAAAGATGGTCACTATATTCTGATAAAGGTAACAATCCAAGAGGAAGAGAGAACAATCATAAATATATATATATATATATATATATATATATATATATGCAACAAATACAGTGCACCCAGTTAAATAAAGCAATTATCAGTGGACATGAAAAAAAATCAAATAAGCCTAATACAGTTGTATTGGGAGACCTCAATACCCTGCTGTCACAAAGATACCAACTAGACAAAAAATCAGTAATGAAATATTAGAACTAAATCAAACTTTTGAGCAAATGGCTTTTACAGATTTCTATAGAGTGTTCCACCCCACAACATCAGAATACACATTCTTCTCAGCTGCCCACGGGACATTCTCTAAACTAGACCATAAACTGGCTCATAGCACATGCTGAAGTAAATTTAAAGGAATTGAAATTATCCCATGCATACCATCAGACCACAGTGCAATGAAATTGGAAATCCATGCCAAAGGAAACTACAAGAACTTCATCAACACATGGAAATAAAATAGCACCCTAGTGAGCAACCAGTGGGTCACAAATGAAATTAAAGAAGAAATTAGTTTTTACAGTTGAATGATAATGACAGTACAACATACTGGATTTTGTGAAACACAGTGAAAGCAGTCTTAAGAGGGAAATTTATAGCAGTAAATACCTATATCAGGAAAACAAAGCAGGCACATATAAACAACTTAACCTCAAACTTCTAGAAAATAGAGCAGGCTAAACCAAAAGCTCATACAAGGGAGAAAATTATAAGGATTAGAGCAGAAAGCAACACTCTGGAGACTAAAAAAAAAGAAAACAACAAAGAATCAGTGAATCAAAGAGTTGGTTCTTCCAAAGATTTAAGTAAAATTGACAAAACCTTGGCCAACCTTATCAAAAAAGGGAAAGACTCAAATCCATGCAATTAGGAATAAAAAGAGTGAAATCATAGCAGACCCTGAAGAATTCTAGAAAATCTACTCCTCATTTGAAAACTTGTGTTCTAGTAAGTTGGAAAATACAAAAGAAATGGATAGATTCCTAGATACATACGAATTACCAAAGTGAATCAAAAAATAAAAATCCTGAATAACCCAATATCAATAAATGAAATTGAAGATGTAATTTAAAAGGTATCAGCAGAGAAAAGTCCAGGCCCCTATAGATTCACTGCTGAATTCTACAAGAAATTTAGTGAAGACCTAACACCACTACTTCTCAAACTCTTTAATGAAGTTGAAAGGGAAGCAATACTCCCAGATTCATTCCTGCAAGCAAGCATTGCTATGATTCCAAAACCAGAGAAAGACCCAACTAAGAGAATTACAGACTAATCTCCCTAATGAACATTGATGCAGAAATCCTCAATAAGGTACTAGCAGACAGACTGCAGCAAATCGTCAAAAAGTTGGTACACCATGATCAAATGGGATTCATCCCAGGGATGCAGGGATGGTTCAACATATGTAAATACAGAAATGTAATACATCATACTAACAGAGCCAAGGACAAAAATCATATGATCATCTCAATAGATGCAGAACAAGCTTTTGACAAAATCCGCAGCCATTCATGTTAAAAAAAAAAAAAAACTACAGAAAATTGGAAAAGATGGTCTTTATTTCAATCTCATAAAAGCCATCTCTATGACAAATCAACAGCCAGCATCATGCAAAATGGACAAAAACTGAGAGCTTTTACTATAAAATCAGGAACAAGACAAGGATGTTCAGTCTCTATTCTTATTCAGCATAGTCCTGGAAACTTTAGCCAGAGCAGACAAGAGAAAAAAAATAAAAGGAATAAAAATAGGAAAGGAAGAAGTTAAACTATCATTGTTTGCACATGATGGTACTCTACTTAAAAGATCCCAAAAACTCCACCAAAAGACTTCTAGATTTAATAAGCAAATTCAGTAATATAGCTGGTTACAAAGTCAGCACTCAAAAATCATTAGCTGCCTTGTATACGAATAGCAAACTCACTGACAGGGAAATCAGGAAAACAATACCTTTTAAAGTAGCATCCAAAAAAATGAAATCAATCTACCAAAGGATGTAAAAGACCTTTACATAGGAAACTATAGTATTCTGAAAAAAGAGATTGAAGAGGATATTAAAAAATTGAGAGATATCCCATGTCTTGGGTAAGAAGAACCAATATAGTGAAAATGGCCATACTTCCAAAACTGTTATACAGATTCAATGCAATCCCAATCAAATTCCAATAGCATATCTTACAGAATTAGAGAAAACAATTCTAAAATTCATCTAGGTCTCAGAAGAGACCTAGAATAGCAAAGGCAATCCTGGGCAACAAAGACAAGACAGGGGCATCACAATCCCTGGTTTGAAATTATAAAGCTGCTGTGATAAAAACTGTGGTACTCACAAAAAAAAAAAAAAAAAAAACATAGCTGAAGATCAATGGGATAGATTAGAAGATGCTGAAACAACTCCAGACACACTAAGCTACCTTATCTTTGCCAAAGATGCCAAACACATTCACTAGAAGGGATAGCCTCTTTAATAAATGGTGCTGGAAAAACTGACTTTCCACATGCTAAAGATTAAAACCGGACCCATATTTTTCACCATGTACTCAGCTAAAATCAGAATGGATTAGAGATCTGAAAAAAAAAACCAGAAACACTAAATTTGCTGGAAAAAAGAGTAGGTAAAACTCTTGAAGACATTGACGTAGGCAAAGACTTTATGAATAAAACCCAAATTGCACAGCAGTTATCACAAAGAATCAACAAATAGGATCTCATCCTACTGAAAAAGCTGTTGCACAGCAAGAGAAACCACTAACAGGGTGAAGAGACAACCCACAATGTGGGAGAAAATGTTTGCCAGCTGTTTCTCTGATGAAGGGTTATAGGGAACATATAAAGAACTCAAAAAAATCATCCTCCCAGATTTAAAGATCCAATCCAAAATGGTCTTCTGAGATGAACACACACTTTTCAGATGAAGAAATACAAACAGCAAATAAATACGTGAAAAAAAGTTCAACAGCACTGATCATTCGAGCGATACAAATTAAAACAGCACTGAGATTTCACTTCCAGAAAGAATGGCTAGTATAAAATGGTGAAGAAGCAGTGGAGGAAAAGGAACCCTTCTCCACTGTTGGTAGGGATGCAGAGTGGTGCAACCACTGTGGAAACCAACGTAGATTGGAGGTCCCATTCAACCTCCCTCAGGTCTCAGACCTCAGAAGGTCCCTCAAAAAAACTAGGATTGGAGGTCCCATTCGACCTAGCTATTCATTCTTGGTCTCTTCCCAAAAAAATTAAAAACATCATACCACAGTGATGTATGTGCACCCATGTTTATAGCAGTACAGTTTGTAATAGCGAGATCTTGGAAACAACCTAAATACCCATTGACTGAGGAATGGATAAAAAAGATGTGGTATTCCTATACAATGGAGTACTACTCAGTCATAAAGAATGATAAACTGGACACTTTTATCGGTAAATGGATGTGCCTTGAGAGCATACTTATTAGTAAAATAAATAAGACACGCATCTGTAAACACTGTATTGTTTCATTAGTGTGACACGCTGAAGGAAAAAATGTGTATATGTATATGTAAAAAATAAGTTAGTTAAAAAACAAAGAAGCATAGTGGCTTCCATTGTCGTCCACATGGCCTGTTCAGAAGCAAATTTAGTGCCTCCCTTCACTGAATATCTCTGTAGGTTCTGCCTTCCCTTCTACATCCTGTCCCAGTCTCTTTGTCCCAGGGAGAATGACCTCAGCCAAAGCAATGATTCAGGTCACACCTGTGTCTTCACTTTAACCTACTGTGAGCCATTTTGAGTTGGCTTTTGGATGTCACAAGAAATTTTTTATATGCTGTAAGGTTTGGGTTTTTTGCACGTGGATATCCAGTTATTCCAGGATATTTTCTGAGGGTACAATCCTTTCTCTACTTAGTTGCTTTTTCGTCTTTGCCAGTAATCAATTGTCTATTATGTGGATATCTATTTTGATACTTTATATTGGTACTTTGGTGGTTTGTATATCTTGATATCAGTGCCCTTTTGTCATGATAGGTGTAACTTTGTGATAAGTCACAAGATTGGGGAGGGTTTGAGCTCTAATTCTGTTCCTTTATCAAACTTGTTTAGACTATTCTGAGTGTTTTGTATTTCTACAGAAATGTATAAGTCAAAATGTTAATTTTTATGAAAAATGCTATCTACAGTTTGATAAGGGATTGTGTTTTCTGGTCCCTATTATTTTCTTCTGTTTGTTTTTGGCTTTTATTTCTAATTTCTTAAAGAAAAATAGGGTATTTCATAACTTTCTTCTTTTCTAATAAATGTACTTGGGTTAAATAAAAAATTTCATCTCTTTGGGGGCAGTATGAAGTTCATAAACTTCTTAGTGACACTTGGATCTTTTTTTTTTTTTTACCACCGTTGGGTTTTGAGTCCTGACTCTGTCCCCACTTTTTTATAAGTCTTTATACTGTCATGGATTAAGATGAGCCTTTTTGGTTTTGTTTTTTGTTTTTCTTGTTTATGGAGAAAGTCTGGCCTTGAGCTCAACATGTAGCCCAGGTTGACCTCAAACTCATGGCAGTCCTCTTGCCTCAGGTTTCCAAGTGCTGGCATTACAGCCTTGGCTACCTTGCCTGGCTTCATGCTTTAGGATGAACACCGCATAAACAAAAGTGTTTTTACCTTTCAGCAGTTCACTGGACCCATGACTATGATTGTTTGCTTAGTAAAATATGTGTATGAGCAGGCGCTTTGTAATTAGACTGACTTAGAAGCTGTAATTATTGAATGTGTAGGTATACTTAACAGCCTTCACTTCTGGTAAGTGACTTGACTTAGAAGATATGTGTTTATGTGTGTCAGAGAGACTGTTTCCTGAAAGGAAACTGTGGCCTGCAGGTCTTTATAATCGCATCGCCTTTGATCTTTTTGAGCACATCAGCTTTGTCTTTTATAGACTGTTTTCTTGAAGCAGTTTCTTGCCAGAAGTAAATGAAGCATCCTGATGAGCCTTTTAAGACTCCATAGACTGTCAATAATATGGAAAAATTGGATATTTAATCAGGAATGTGAACATGTGTTTCAGGTGGAGAATTCTAAAGATAATGAAGATAATATTCTACAAAGAGAAATTCCTGCCAGACAATCTCGACGAAGGTTTCGAAAAATTAACTGTAAAGGAGAACGCCAAACCATAACTGATGATGTGGACATTAATAGCTATCTTTCTGTGAGTATGTTTAGGAAAATTTCAAAGGTCTCCCGTAATTTTCATGTACAGTATCTTTAGGTGATATGTTTTTTGGCAATAGCAAGACTTTAGTCTCTATATATACACGTTTTGGACAGGTAATTATACCTGTATAACTTTTAAAAACAGTACTTAATTGAATCAGATCGAAATACTCTGACAATGTAAATTTTTCTTTTAAGTCATATTAAAAAAAAAACCTTAACAACTACTTCCAATTATGAGAGTATGTAACATATCCAGTGGCAATTTCTTAGTGTTTTTCTTTTATTTGTTGTTGTTGTTGTTTGGGGTTTTTTTGTTGTTGCTTGTTTTTGTTCTTTTATTTTTTTCCCTTTGGAATTCTGTATTATTGCTACCATTTTTCTATTTTGTCAGGTTATTTTTTTTCTCTTTAAATAAAATTCTTTTAAAAAGCTAAAAAAGAAAACCTTTATTCTCTCTCTCTTTCTTTTTTTTTTCAGAATAGTTTCAGGAATCTATTGCCTGGATAGTGTATATGATATATAGATCAGAATTTAAAAACTCAGGTAATTGGCTCATGGGGAGGTTTTCTCCTAATATGATTAAAGGCATTCAAAAGAAATAAAACACAGCAGTTCTTCCCTTGGGTTGCAGAACTAATATGTATAATATTTATCAGTGCAGAAATGTATAAGTGTTGAATGTATCTTTTCACATGCAAATATTCAAAAAGAAGCATAGGAAGTGATAATTTTGTAACACTAGAAGTTAAGCTATTTCTGCAGAAGTCTTTCATTCACTTATTGTAGATAAATTTTTTAGATTGAAAAATAACTAAATGAACAGAGGATAACCTAAGAATGAATAAGTCTGTGTTCTTTGATTTTTGGTTGGGTTTGTTGTTTGCGTGTTTACTGGAGATTGAACCCAGGGCCCTATGCATGCCAGGCATGTGTTTTACCACTTAGTTACATCCCTAGTCCTCCATGTGTGTTTTTGAACCAGCAAATTCCAAGGGATTGTGATAGCCAAAATACAAGTGAGGCTAAGCATGGTGGCACACACCTGTAATCCCAGCACTCAGGAGACAGGTAGGAGGATCATTGTGGGTTAGAGGCTAACCTAGGCTACACAGTGAGTTCAGAGCCAGGCTGAACTACAGTCAGAATCTGCCTAAAAAAATTTAAAAAAAAAAAAAAAAAGAAAATGTATAACTTTTTCTACTCTGTTTATGTGTAAATGATAATCAGGGGAAAAGGGATATTGATAGCAAAATTTCAGTCTTTTTTGTCAAAAATAGAAATATGGTCATTCTGTGTTCTGAATAAGAAAGATTTAGGAAAGTGCTTGTGCTAGAGTAAGTATTAGCTTTAAGACATCTTCTAAAGATTTTGTCACATTTACCCAATTTCATTGACTGCATTCTATTTCTGACAACAAACAATACCTGTTGTAAAATGTATTACTGCATTGACAGCTACACATAGGTTCATTTCTTGTTCTTATTTAACAAATTTTACACCATATATTTCTGTCACTAATTAATGTAAAGCTAACTTGTTTTACCTTATGTGTGTCTGTTTGAAAAATTAAAAATTCATTTTTACCACCTGTATCATTGTTGATAGGCATTTCATACATTCTTTTTGTGTGTTTTGTTTTGTTTTGTTTTGTTTTGAGTTAGGGTCTCACTATGTAGTTTAGGCTGGCCTTGAACTCACTGTATAGCCCAGGCTGACCTTAAACCCACAGAGATCCTCCTGCCTCCACTTCCTGAATATTGGGATTACAGGCATGCACCACCACACCCGGACTTTCATATTTTCTTTGATAAAGCTTTTGAACATGTCAAAAGATACATAAGTTTATTTTGATAACTTTTGAAAAAAATTTTTTTTTCTTTTTGAGACAGGGTTTCAATACAAAGTTCAGGCTGGCCTTGAACTCACATCAGTCCTCCTGGCTCACCTTCCCAAGCGCTGGGATTACAGGTGTATGGCTGGCAACTTTTAAAAATTTAAAAATATAGTATTTTCTGTCTTTAATTCCTAAATATACCATTTCAATATCCTTGAATCCTGTAGGATGATTTTTTTTTAGACAGTTATCCTTAATGGTTATATAGTATTTCACTATAGCAGTATGCCATAATTTATTTGGCTCCCAGTATTTGGTCCTTTGAACTGTTTCAACTTGAATTGTTTGTTTTTTCTACTTCAGTATTTTATTTTTTATTAACATGGGTTAATTGTGCATATTAATGAAGTTCAGTGTGATATTTTTAACACTTGCATACAACATGCACTGATCAAATCCAGCCTCCCACCTTTCCCACCTTACAGAAAACAGTATTTTATATTCATACTTATTTTAATCTTCTACATGTAAGAGAGAACATATGATATTTGTACTTCTTTGTCTGGTTTATTTAAAATAATTAAGCTTATCTGGTTTCATCATTTTATTGCAAAACAGAATTCCATTTTCCTTTATAAAATTATATATATTATTATATATTATATCATTATATATTATTTTATATATATTATAATATATGTAGCTGTGGATGCAGTAACACATTTTGCAACAGGTATATGTTATAAAGTTATATATTATATATATAACATAATATATACAGTGATATATATATAATGAGATATATATATTATATATATATATATCATTTTCTTTATTCACTCATCTCTTGATTGGTACCTACATTGACTCCGTATCCCGTATTGTGAATAGTGCCACAGTGAACATGGCTATGTGTATATGTTTTTCATATGCTTATTTCACTTCCTAGAAGTGGGATAGCTGGATCATATTATATATTTTTAGTTTTTTGCATCTCTTAGCTAATGATATAGAACACAAATATATATTTGTGGGGCGTTTATGTTTCTTCTTCCTCTTTCTTTTCTTCACTGGGGATTTGAACCCAGGTCCTTGCCTATGCTAGATGAGGACTCTGTCCATGAGTTACATCTCCAGTTTTTTATTTTGAGACTGAGTCTCACTAAGTTGCCCAGACTATCCTGAACTTGAAGTCCTCCTGCTTCAGCCTCCTGAGTAGCTACGATTACAAGTATGTGTTACCATTCCTGGCTTTTTACTTCCTTTGAGAATATCAGTTTAGATCATTAGCTGTACTAAATGGAGTTTTTCTTGGGTTTTTTTTTTTTTTTTGCATTCCTTCTACTTTCTGAATAATAATTTTGTCAGGTGGATAATTGACCAGTATTTTCTCCTTTTCTGTGCTTTACCTCTTCATTCTAGAAATTGGTCTCTTTGTTGTATAGAAGCTGCTTCATTTGATACGATCTCATTTGTCTAATTTTGCTTTGGTTATTTGTATTTTGGGGATCTTAGCCAAACAATCACTGCCTATAGTAGTGTCCTAGAAATGTTTCCCTTATGTTTTCTTCTAGTAATTTCAGAGTTTCAGGTTTTGTACCTAGGTTTTTTTAAATCATTATTTGATTTTTATACAGCATAAACGATGAGATCAAATATGAGATGTGGTAAAAAAAATACAGTGAATGTTTAAAAATTCTTAAATTTATTACCAGAAAAAATATTATCATTAATTTCCCTCAAAATACTCCCTCTTGCTTCTAACACATTTAATCCATTGTCAGTCTTGCCACTTTCTAAAACAGTTGTAGAAATCCTCTTTCTTGAATGCCTTACTTGGATTGTCATGGCTGCCGTGATGTCCTGAATTGTTTCAAAATATTTACCTTTGATGGTTATTTTAACTTTGGGAAAGAGCAGGTCTTTTGCTAGATCCTTTGAATAAAGTGGATTAAGGCACACCCACTGTGTTTTGACAAGGGTGCCTTTTCATTGGATGGGCCTCACCAGCAGTATACGTTATATTTTTGATTTGTTCTATTGAGGTGATGTAGTAGTATGTTTATTTATTTATGTTGAACCACTCTTGAATTTGTGGTATAAATCCAGCTTAATCATGGTGAATGATCTTTTTCGTGTGCTGTTGGATTGTACTGGTATTTTATTGACAGCTTTTGGGAATAGGTTAAGAAAAGTGGCATTAGTTCTTAGAGGTTTGGTAAAATTCAGGGAAGCTACACAATCCTGGGATTTTCTTTATTGGAAGATTCTTTTTTACTGATTTAATCTCATTGTTTATTATTAGTCTATGTCTTCATGTTTATATTTTTATAGATCACTTATGTTTGTTTACTTTTTTTATATTTTCTAATTTATTAGCTTATACTTTTTCATCATCTGTAATGATTAGTTGTAATGGTATCAGTTGTAATGTCTCTCTACCTCTGAATTTTTTTGGTAGTCTAGCTAAATGTTTGTAGATTTTTATCTTTTAAAGAAACCAATTCTTCATTCCATTCATCTTTCATATTATTTTAAAGTCTATGTTATTTATTTTTGATCTGATACATACTGTTCTACTAATTTTGGTTTTGATTTGTTCATGCTTTTCTAGTCTTTGATTATTAAGTTGTTTGTTTGAAACTTTTCATTTCTTTTGTCATAGCCACTTACTGCTATAAACTTTCCTTTTAGTAATGATTTTTGCTATATTTTGTAAGTTTTAGTATGTTATATTTTCATTTGTTTTGAGGAAATCTTAAAACTTTCCTTTTGATTTCTTCCATGACCTAGTGTTAAAAGTACACAGTTCTGTCTCCATGTACTTACATAATTTCTAAGGTTACTTTTGTTGTTTATTTCTACTCTAATTACATAGTTATCAGAAAAGACAGTGATTTCATTTTTAAAAATATTGTTAATGCCAAACCTTGTGGTACACATCAGTAATCCCAGCATTAGAGAGGCTGAGGCAGGAGGATTACTATAAGTTTGAGGCTAGCTTAGGCTGCATAGTTAGTTCAAGGCCAGCCTGAACTAAAATAGTGACATCCTCTCTCAAAAAAATTTTTGAAACTTATTTTGTGTACCCCTTCTGTCTCTGTCTGAATGAAGCTTTCTTTCTCTCAATAAATATATTCTCTTTAAAAAAAAAAAAAGACTTGTTTTGTGGCTTAATATATGATCTATTCTTAAGAAACTTCCATATGCTGATGAAAAAAATAAATCCTGCCGTTATTGGGCAAACGACTCTGTAGATGTCCTTTAGGCTCATTCAGTCTGTAGTATGTTTAACTCCAATGTTTCTTTGTTGGTGTTGTGGGAAGGAGGAATCTGTTGATGAATGCTCCAGCAATAGGTGCATAACACGTTTACAACTGTTACATCTTGTCGAATTGATCCCTTGATCATTACGTATGATTGATGATCACATTTTTTCTAGAGTATGTTGTCCTAGAGTCTGTTTTATTAAATATAAGTATAGCTATTTCTGCTGCCTTTTAGTTTCTTTTTGAGTAGAATAGTATCTTTTCCTTTTTGCTATGTGTGTTTAATTGAAAAGTGAATTTTTAAAGACAGCATATTGTTGTTATATGTGTGTATAATTTAATTGGAGAACTTATTTCATACACATTCAAGATTATTTATAGCCTAAAAGTTCTATCATTTTGTTAATTTTCTTCTAATTGTTTTGAATACCCTTTGTCCTTTTGTTTCTCTGCTATTAATGTTTATGATTTGCTGTACTGATAGGGCTTAGTTTTCCCCCACCCCTTATTTCTTTTTAGTGTATCTGTTCATGTGAGTTTTATACCTTTATGTAAGTTCATGATGATGCTTGCTTTCCTTTTACTTTTAGAAGACTCCATTAAACCATCTTTTGTAAAGCTAGTCTTGTGGTGCTGAATTGCCTTTGCTTTTGCTTGCCTTTGAAGATTTTATTTCTCTTTCATTTTTAAAGGATGTCTGTGCTGGGCATAGTGCTCTTGGTTGGCACTTAATTTTATTTCAGTACTTGAAATGCATTTATTGAGTTTCCTCCTGGCTGATGAGGTTTTTGCAGAGAAAATCTGTGTTTGAGCTGATGGAGATACTATTAAATGTGACTTGACATTATTCCCTTGAAGTTTCTAGAATTCTTATTCTCTTGTTCTTTGACAGCTTAATGATAATGTGCCACTTAGTGATATATAGCATGATTTTTCTGGTCATGTCTGTTTGGAATCCTGTAAGCCTCCTGAACCTATATGTCCATATCTTTCCCATGAGTTTTAAAATATAAATATATGTGTATATGTATGTATGTGTGTGTGTGTATATATGTGTGTGTGTGTGTATGTGTGTGTGTGTGTGTATATATATATATAGTGAATATAGTGAATATATATATATAGTGAATACTTTTGAATGCTGTTAAATAATTTTTACAACATTATTTGGTTTTTTCCTTACCTTGCTTTGCCTTGTTCTAGATGGGATCTTGCTGGTTGCCCAGGCTGGTCTCAAACTCTGGGCTCAACCAGTTCTTGACCCTCAGCTTCACAAATAACTAGGCCTATAACCATGCCCCACCACAGGTTGCTTCGTACTCCATTGTAAGTTGATGCCATAATTTATTCAGTTTTCAATATTGGATCATTTAAATTGTTTCTAGTTGTTCATTTTTTTTTTAAAGTTTCTAAGAGGTGTCTTTGTGGACATGTATGCCCATATCTTAATTGTTTCAGGAAAAATTCCAAGAAAAATTGCTAATATGTCTTTAAAATATTATTTGCTTCTCAATGTATGAGCTCGTGTTTCCTGTTGGAGCTGATGCTGATTTGCTTTAAGCCCCCCTGTACACTGAAGAGCGTTGCCTTGGTTTTCATACACTGGTTTCCTGAGTATACCAGAATGAGCAATAGGCATATTGCTCAGGATTCTATTTTATGGTAACACTCATATAAAGTGACATGTTTGCATGTTACTGAGAGAAGAAACCAGTACTTTTCACAATAGCATCAAGAAAAGTGAAAAACTTTGGAACTAACCTAAAGAGATAAAAGACCTGAAAGAGGCTATCAAAGAGGACATCAGAAAATGGAAAGATACCCTGTTTCTGGATAGGCAAAACCAATATAATCAAAATGGAGGCATACTGTACTTCCAAACTATTACACATGCTTAACATGTTCAAAAAGAGACTTTAATTTATATGCCTTGCTATCAGGAGGCTCTGATTTAACTTTGCTAGTAAAAAGACCAATAAATGTGATTAGAACTATTTGTAACATTAGTGGTACAAGCTACCCAAAGAGATAGTCATGTATGTACCATCAGTATTTCATTAAACTGGCAGGAAAAAAGGAAATTATACGGGGAGTAAAAATAAGAGAAAAAGCCGAGGATTTAGCTCAGCTGCATAAGCACCTGCATGGCAAGCACAAGGTCACAAGTTTGATCCCGAGTACCAAAACAACAACAACAACAACAACAACAAAACCATACTGTTAAAAATAGGAGAAAAAAAGTTAAAGGGACAAAAATTAAAAGAAAACCGGATGTGATGGCACACACCTGTAATCCCAAAACTCAGGAAGCTGAGGCAAAAGAATCACCATGAGTTCAAGGCCAGCCTGACCTACATAATAAGACTCTGTCTCAAAAAATAAAACAAAATAAAATAAAATAAGAGGAAAAAATAAATAAAAATAATTAAAAAGTAAGGAAGAAGAAGAAAAATTTCCCAAAGTCCAAATAAACTGATGAGAAAGAAAAGAGAAAAGGAAAGAAGAAAAAACAAACAAAAAAAATCAACATGTACACTCACAAATAACTGCAAAAGAACAAAAACAGATGAAACCAAAAGAAAGAAATCTCAGTGATTTTGAATACATGCTTTTCTTTTAGGATCTGTAATTTTTGGGGAGTGTCCCGGTCAAGACAGGTCCCTGCTCACAGTGGTAGATCAGGAAGGTAGTCAGATCCTCGATCCATGCTAGATGCAGGCACCAGCACAGTAGCATTTGGGGCCAGTGTGCCAAGGCCACAACTTTCAGAGCAATTCAGGCTGAACCCTAACTCTAGCCATGGGGGCAGGGCCTGTGTCCTTTAGCATAAACCTCTTAGGGGACCTGACCACAGCTCTTTCAAACCTGACCGCAGCCGCCCTACCATGGCCGTCTGTCACCCAGTCATTGTGGGAATGTAACACTGAGCCCTGTGTTGGAGCTGTTGCATGGTAGCTGTGAATCTCAGCTTCAGACAACCAAGTCTTCCCCGGCATGTGCTCCTACCAAGCACTCTCTCTAAGGCATATGTGGGTGTTGGGACTGCAGTCACTCACCAGCTGTGGCCTGCATGCTTTCCCTGCAGCTCACAGTGCCCACTGGTCAGTTCCATTACCGCACTTCTCCCTGAACCCCTCTGGAGTCCCATGCTTTCACCTTGTTTCTGTAGCTTAGGCCTCCCTTTCTCCTGAGCCAGAAGATGGCATCTGGGGAGAAAGCATAGATTGTCCCTTCCCTTCCCTGCCTTGTATTCTGTCCCTGCAGTTTCTGTGTAGGTTTTAATTCTCCTGTCAGATCTTCTTGGTTTCCTAGGTCATCTCTCTTTTTTACATTCCCCATGTTCTTTTCCAGTGTCTGAGAGTCCAAGCTGTTGATTGTCACACCTCCATTTTGCAAGGACAGTCCTTTTATTTTATTTTATTTTATTTTATTTTATTTTAAAGGGAGTAAAACAGAACAGTAAAATAAAACTGAAAGGACGGTAGGAGATCCACAATCATTACTATATTGCCTATTGTTGTCCTCTAAATAGTTGCCCAGACCACTGGCAGTTGTACCAGTTTGCATTTTTTTTGTTATCTATGAGAATGAACATTGTTCCTTATCTTCAGTTGATATTTGATAATGGTCAGATTTTATTAATATTATTTTTTAAATCCTAATAGTGTGTAGTGGCATCACATTTTAGTTTTAAGTATTTGATGAGTTACAGTGTTGAACATCTTTTTGTGTACTTAATAAGTACACATTGTTTTGTAAAATAGTCAAATCTTTTCAGAACTTGCAACAAATTTTAAAGTTTTCTCATATTCTCAGGAATCTCAGAGTTTTAACTTTTGAAAAAGATATATTTAGTATTTAGAAATAACAAAAAGATGTTCATGAGAAATATTAGATGAGTAGGAAGGTAATTAAGCCAAGTAAAAAGACTCTAGTATTTGGGTAAGCCACATGATTGTGGCAATTTGTCTAAACTTCTTACTTTGATCACTTCACCTCCAACATCAAGGATAGTATTTCCATGTCTGTTTTATGGGTTGACTGCTGAAGTATTTGGAATGTGGATGTGCGCTCATAGTCTAATAGGTAATATTTGTGGATTTTTTTCACTCAGATGTTTAAAATTTCTGAGAAAAAAACTTTCCCTAGTCATTACCTTGCTATTCATCTTTTTCTCTGTAAGAATGTTGTAATAACCACTCCCAAACTCCCTTAACGTCTCTTCACAGTAGTAACAGTGTTTTCATTTTAGATTTGGAAATGTTTTTAAAAGTAATGTACAATCTCTTTATAAACAAATCTCATTGGCCTTTTTCTTTAACTTTGAGTTAGAAATTTGTTTTTGCTTCTTTCTGAACAGTTTTCCCTAATTGTAGCCCTATTCCTACATTACTCCCTATCTCCCTGTCACCAGCTGCTTCACCTGGCTCGCTGCTGTCAGTTTTAGACGACGCTTTAACAGTTTCTCATGTTTTAATCTCTTAAATCTTTTCATCATCTACCACCATCAAGCAGAAGTTACAGTGGCCTGGCCTGTAGAGACCTGCATAGTGTGTACCATTTCTGACATTTCCCTGAAATGTTCTGACTAGTAGAACTTGCAGCGTTGACGGAAATGTTTTATATCTGTGTGTTCAAATTGGTAGCAGCTAGCCACATGTTCTTCTTGAGCACTTAAAATCTAGCTAGTGTGACCAAGGATCTAAAATGATTTACTTGATTCTGATTTTGAATAATTTACATGTATGTGAATAGCCATGGCAAATTTGCTGACCCTTGAAAAACTATGGCTTTGTGTACATCTCTTACATGTATTATTCCTTTTATTCAAAATGCCCTTTCATTCTTTAGTGTGTTTAACAAATTCTGCTCATCCTTAAGACTTCAACATCATCTTGGAAGGACTGCATAGTTTTCCCTGGGAAAGGGTTAGATATACATACGTGTGGGTTAGATATACATATGTGTATACTCATTCACTACTCACTACACTATATTGCAGTTGTTTATCCAAATATCTGTCTCTTCTGTCAGAATGTATATGCCTTGACAATGTACACCTATCATTGTAGTGTCCTTTAGAGCACATTGCTTGCCAAAGAAAATAATAGTACTTATTCTTGGGGCAACTTGCTTAGCTTTCTGTGTGATTTTTAGACAGGTTATGTTTGTCACCTTTTTCAGTCAGTTTTGTGTTTTTCAGTGCTAGGGATTGGCAGCATGTTTTAATATATAACTTACAGGTTTGAAACAGGATTGGAGAAAATACAATACATAAAGGGCTTTGTCTAGTGTTTGGTGCTCTGAAAAACATTAATGTTAGCTATTTCATGTTACTGTTACTATTAGCAGTATTAAAAACTATCTTTATTTCTGTTGCTTACAAAATAATGTTTATCCCTTACCTAAATGTAAATGTGTTTACCAAAATGTGTAAATATATTAAGGTAAATGAAAACAAGTATGTTAAAGTGTTAGAACAAAGGGATAGAAATAGGAAAAGTAAAATGAAGCTTCCCCAAAGTAACAAAAACAACAGTCAGCTGACTTCTCTCTTCCTGTATGATAGCATCTTCTTTGTTGGTAGAGACAGCCTCTCCAATAATTTTTATATTTTTTCAGTCTCCCACATTCCTGAATCTTAATAACCATCCTTTATTTGCAGTAAGTGGCTTGGTGTCATTCATTTGGGGGCCTCCTCGTGGAAGTCTTCATAGTAGACTCTGCTCTCTGCTGTAGCATGCTGCCATCAATTAAAACACATTTTGAGTGCCAGGCGTGGTGGCTCATGCCTGTAATCCTGGCACTCAAGAGGCTGAAGCAGGATGATCATTGTGAGTTCAAAACCAACCTGGGCTACAAAGTGAGCTTAAAGCTAGCCTGAACTGCATAGTGAGACGCTTGTCTCAAAAAAAAAAAAAAAAAAAAAAATGTGGAAAAAAAAATAAAATTAAAACACATTTTCTCTTCACGACTTCTACTCACATTTAATTATTCCATCTCAGCCAAGTACACTTACACATGGTGGATTTTGCACTTTGGGTTGTGATGTCAAAACTAGAGTTTATCCTTCTTTACAATTTCATGGGGAGAATATTTGTGCTTATCATAGATCTTATCAACATCAGAATATAAATTTTTCTCTTAGATCAAAGACTTTGACCTTTTCTGTTAAAGATGGTACTTTACACTTTGGCACGCCTGAGTCATCACCATCACTACTCTTTGTTCTTTACATTATTTAGTAAAATGGCAGTTACTTGAACTGAGACACTGTTGACTGATAAGCAAGTCACTGGGCAGGATTATGCTTAGCAAAGAAATGAGGTGCTTCTCTGAGGTGGGAAGGAGCAGGGCAGTGGCAGATCTCATGCTATTCAGAGCAGTGTGTGATTTCATACTTAAGAATTATGTATTTCTAGAATTTCCCACTTAATATTTTTCAAACTGTAGTTGGACGCAGTAACTGAAACCACAGAAAGCAAAACCTGGGTGAGGGCCTTCCACCATCGTGTTTGAGGCCTTCTTTCTTAGCAGTCCACACGGCCAGCTGACATGTGTGTCTTCAAATTTAGATTGCAGAACAGTTTCAGGACATGGGAGGTAAACAGTGATAGGAGAGAATAGGATTTTTGTGTGTCATATCTTCCCCTTTAAATTTGTGGGGATTTTTATGTATTTCATTATGAACAAAAATATTTTGTCAGTGATACAAGTGTTAATTTTTGAATCAATTCTCTGTGTTAGAAGTTAGCCTGTTTTTCTCCCAGTGCAGTATAGTATCTTGAGATTATATGGAATATTGTCCTTTCTTTATGTGTTTGCAATCCTCTTCCAGCCTCTGGCCCCATTATGTTTAGAGGTTCCTTTTTTGGATCTCATTCTCTTTTTCTGGACAGTGCTAATTGACAGCTGACTTCTTTAAAAATAGTTCTGAACTTTGATGAGTCAATTTGAACCTTGCCGTTCCATTTGCTCCTTTTACCAGTCTGGTGTTCCACCACATCATTTTATTTCTTCCCATGTCGTAAGATGTATTTTATTTTCATTTATTATACAAATAATTTTTTTTAATATCCCAGGGCAAACTGAAGAATTTGGCAGTCCCAAGTGGGAGGGGATCCCCCTCAGGGACTCACAAGTTTGTAGTTGGAGGCTTCCCTGGGAGTCCCTTAGGCCAGTGGCACTGCACAGTGCAAGGTTCACAGTGCCACTTGGGGCTTATGTCCATCTTACAGGTGGCTTTTCCTTCCCATCATGACTGAGTGGGGTGTCTCAGAGATGACAGGGATGAGGGATCCCCTAGGCTCTTGGAAAGTTTCAGTCCACTTGTCCTGCGTGATAGTCTTTTTGGTTGGCAAGGTAATCTCCTTTGTGGCTGTTGTCTTCAGCTTGGCTTTATCAAAGCTGGCAGTTTCCCCCTGTCAGGCTTGTCTGCCACGCTCTTGACACGATCTGAGGTGTGTGTCTCTGAGCCAAGCTCCTGGTGCTCCTGCTTGCATTGCTACCGCGAGGGACCTCAGCATGTCTTTCTGATAAAGTACTGCTTAGTTCCCAAGACTCCATTCATCCATGGCGTTTTTAAGCAGTTTCACTCTCACTCTCACTCTCACTCTCACTCTCACTCTCACTCTCACTCTCTCTCTGTCTCTGTGTGTGTGTGTGTGTGTGTGTGTGTGTGTGTGTGTGTGTTGGGAGATACTGTACTGAGTATTGAGCCCATGACCTTCACACTGAGCTACATTCCCTGACTCTTTTTGTTGTTGTTGTTGTTGTTGTTTTAAGTAAATTGGGCTCATACTATCTATGATCCTGCCTCCGCCTCCCAAGGTGCTAGGGTTACAGGCATGTGCCCCATTGCCTGAGTCCTTGACCTCTGTGGAGAAGCCTTCTCTGACATTTCCAGTTTACAGAGTATACTTTTCTTCATCGATCCCATACGGTGTTACACACACTTACATGCAGTGTACTCAGGTAATGCCAGTCTACTCTGAGGATAATGGAAAGTAAAATTGATACCTTATTTAAAAGTTTCTAAATACTTAACCTTATTTTGATATACAGTTAATTGCTTTATTTTGAAAAGCATTAAACATCTGAACATTTTCAGGTATAGTGAGTTGAATATTGTTGAAATATATCTACAAATAAATGCTAAAAATTAAACCATGACCAAAAAGAGTGAAACATCTTGATTTCACCAAGGTCAAGCACCAAATTCACCTTTGTTTGACCTGAACTGAATCTCTGAAACAGGATACACCATTCATATTCTTATAAAAATATAATTGGGTCAAATATAAACCTGCACATTCTTCAAAGGTTTAAAAACTTGTTGGTACCTAAGTACTTCATTTATGGAATTATAGACCTTCTCCTTGATATTGCTTTTTTCCTGTGGTTATACTTTTAAATAACACTGTCCCAGTATTGGTGGTTTTCTTAACTGGATCTGAAGATCCTCAGTAGAGCTATCTTTTTTTCCCTTGTTCACTGTGTTGCCTTTAGTACAGTACTTTTTATATTCTCAGGCACAGAATAAGTCTCTGACCTTCCTTCTTCATCACCTCATGTACAGAGATGGAATCAACCAGCTGTCCCTAAAGGAACACCTGGAAAGAGGCATTTCCACGGCAGCATTATACTGTACGGTTTTAAATTTGAAGGACTTGCTTTTGCTCAGTCTTCCTCTCCAGCCATGATTTATTACAAGGAAAGAACTTAAGAGTAAAATCACTAAGGGGAAAAGACTTGTGAGACGAGGAGCTGAGGAAATTAGGTACAGCTTCTGAGAGTCCTCACCCATTGAGTCACATGGGATACTCTTTTAATTCTTGCAGCAACAATTTGGGACAAGAAGTGTGAATTGTTACCTACCCAGGAAGCTTTTTAAAACTTGGTGATCAGTGTTTTTATTGGGAACAGGTCGCATAGAAGTAGAAGCCTTCTGCTTGCCACATACCAGAATTCCAGACTCCTTGAGGGAAAACAGATGTTTCCATGAACCACACTGTTTGTATTTACGCATTTTCTTTCTGCCTCATCTTTTGTTCTGGGATAGTGCAGTGGGTGGTAGGCATTCTATGACTGCAGGCATTCTGCAGTCTGTTCTTAGCACTTTATGTTCACACATTGTTCATGCAGCAAACACCTCTTTTTCCTTTGGTACTTCTGTGGTTAAACCTTTTGTTTCCTGCTTTCCTACAATGTTCCATGTTTTGTTTGGATGTGTAGCATACTTAAAACGATGAAAGTACACTTGTCAGTGCAGCTGAATAAGAGGTGATTATTAGGACATCAGGTTATCTGCGACTTTACACTGAATAAGGCTTAGATACTAACACTTGATCATGAGTATGACCTCCTAAGGTTTTTAGCAAAGGATATTTTTCCCATGGGTGTGTGTGTGTGTGTGTGTGTGTGTGTGTGTGTTCAGTTGATTCCTGTCCCGTACCTGCTAATGAGAAACTAGACAACACTAGTCTCAACATGTTGCTGCTGAACTGTCTTCGTAGACTGCCAGTAAGTAGATCAAACAGTTCAAACATTGATTAAAATCAAGGTGGAGAAAGATACAAACAAGCCTGTCACATCAGCCATCAGAAAAAGTTAGTTTGAACTATACGCTGTAGTTACTGTTTGATGAAGAAACTCTCCACGTTTGTGAACTTTATGTTTGTGCGTTTGATCCATCTTGATTTCTTTTAAGACTTGGTAGTAAGTACTTGTAGATAATATAATAAATAACCACCTACCACTTCTAAACTCAGGAAGTTTGTATCTGGAGAGTTTGCTATTCTTGTTTGTATGTAAGACAGTGAGTGGTGATCCTACTCTTCCTGAGAGAATCCTGCCTCTGAGAATCTCACCCAATCTACACAGTCTAGAGTTCTCTGAATAGGTACTGTATTCTTTGGGGATAATTTCTGCCACAACTTCAAGGATTTTCTCTTTTTGTTTGTAAATGTCTGGTATCTCTAAGCAGAATTGTGCCCTATGTTTTTCTTCTGGAAAATAAGTTTTTGATGGAAGGTTCTTACACCTAGTTAGAGAGTTGTGAGTTCATGGATAGTCAAAAGAAAAAGCTCTAGAGTGATACAACTAAAATTAAACAGGACAAATACAGGTTTCAAGCATATTTTTAAAATTTTTGTGAAAAAAATGTTCATTGTAGAAATGTAGAAAAAAAAACAGTATTTAAACTGTTACAATCCTCCAAATGAGAAATAGATTGCTGATGATATTTAAATAAATGTATCTAATAAATGTAACTAATTTAGATACTACTGAATATTTAGTTACATATCTTGCTTTTTTATTTCTCATGTAATTAAAATGTTCCCAAAATATTTTTTAATGTTACTATGCCGTATGAGTGTTGTATCAAAGTGTTGTGCAGCTTTCAATTTTTCTCCTGTTACAGCTTTTATGAATAAATCTGTACATGACTGATCATTTCTTTAGGATTGATTCATAGAAATTAAATTTTGGGTTAAGGGAATTATTCTTAAGGTTCTGTGTAAAGATGATTGCTTTTACTAGTCATTTTTTAAAAACTGTCTTTATGATTCCCTGCGCATGAACTTGAGGAGTGCCCAGTGGAGGAGAGCAGGGCGCAGCTCTCTGGGTGTCTGCCCCCCTCACCACCCTGGCCCATGACTACGCTGATTCATAGGGTTTCCCAGGGAGTCAGAATCAGATTAATCATACTTGAACCACTTTACACAGTAATTGCTAAAGAGAGCTCTTTTGATAATTGTTTAAAGCAACTCAAATATTAGTATTTACCAGTGGTCTAAGACAGTGATTTGCAATGACATTCTGTTAAAAGAGAAAAATAACTGCCAGGCAGTGGCAGATAAATTAATGCTGATTGTTGCCACCTTTGCATTTGATTTGAAATCTGTTCACTAACTGAACTGTAGACTATATTTGGCTTTTATAGAACTAGAAAATTCAGTATTTAAAGTTACAGAAGTGGCCAAGCATCGTGGCACATACTTGTAATCCCAGCACTGGAGAGGCCGAGTCAGGAGGATCATTGAGAGTTTGACACCAGCCTGGGCTACAAAGTGAGTTCAAGGCCAGCCTGAACTGCATAGTGAAACCCTGTCTCAAGGCAAAGGAAAGAGAGAAAAGGAAAGACAGACAGGCCTGAATGTAATCCAGGAATCTGTAGAGTTGATATTGGTGTTGGTTTAATTTTCAATTGAGATTTTCTTACCATATTTATATGTAGTTTCTTATATTACCACACAGATTGTTTTTGAAGAAATTAATATACTGTTTTAAAACTGTAGATTTACACATGGTATATAATATACTTGACTGACTTCTGTGTATGTAACATGTACTACATTGTGTATATATGAAAATGTTTGAGAAAACTGCCCAGTGTAGAGGCAACTAGAAGCATGGTGGTGTCCTTTATTGTTCCTTCAGTTTTACTGATTCTAATTATAGAAGCTTACATCACCTTAGTTGATAACAGCTTCTCTCACCCGCTCTGCTTTTTTTTCTTCTCCTTTGATCACTCCCTAAGGTTGGATCATATTTCATGGTGCTGCATGTGTCCTGCTGGTGGCTTTGACAGAAAGGTTTGGGGGGCGGGCAGCTCAGAGGTGGCCAGTTACTGGACATACTTGAGAGTATGCTGGAGCCAACTGTCTGTTTCTTAACAATAGAATAGGAAGAGTGTTAGTTCTATAGCTTTCCCTCCTTCAGAAAGGTTAGGAATAGATAGAAGAGGTAATTTTAAGGCAGGAACTCCTGAGGGGGCACTGGTAATTAGAGTTAACTATGTTAAGTATAGAGATACATTTCAGACATTCACATTAACATGGGCAGGAGAGGAGTGGTAAAAATGCCTTCTGTGCTGTAGAAAGAGAAAATAGATTAACATCCTGTGCTGATGACTTTGGACAATATAGATCAGAACAGTATCCCATGCTGCAATCACTTCATTTTAATTGGTAATATAAGATGATAAAAATTTAAATATGATGCAAGTAAAAAATAGTTTATTCACTGAATCATCTGTTTAGTTACAAGCTACTGACTTTAAAGAATGTTCATTTCTTCTTTTAATAGTTAAAAGGTTAAGTCATTGTTTCTGGAAAAAACGATGTAGTATTATCAGAATGCTGGTGGATTCATACGCTGATGTAGAAAGTGTTTTTTTCTGGTGGTATTGTTACACAGGTGATTTTGCGTGATAGGTTGACCATACAATTTCTAGAATAGCAAATATTGTGAGGTGATTGATAGAACAATGAAAAAGATGATGTCATCTTCACTTAACAAGCCAAACCAAAGGCAAAGAGAGTTTTGTTCCTTTATTGCATTGATGTGCACTACAGTAGGTCTAACATATGGCATTGTGGATTGCATTTCACACACCCGGTAACAGTTTTTTAAAGCAACTAGGAGATGGCTGCTGTCTCCCTTGCTCAGCTTGAGGTCCTCCTTTGTGTGATGTCAGCATGATTTATATAAAAAGAGGAGATGCCCATAAGGATTTAGCTTTTTGATTTGGCTATAATTTATCCTACTGATACTGTGTGTGACTATAATTATTGCCTGACATTGAAATTGAAATATTCCTGAGTTCTGCTAACTAATTTTTATGTAAAAATGTTTTTCTTTTAGAAATTTATCTTTAACAAGTTTGTTTTCACTTTGAAAGTACCTTGCATCATTTTCTATTTTAAAAAATGAGTAATATCATATTTTAATTTATATTTAAGTACAAAATATTTTTAAAATTCTAACACATGTATAGTTTATTTGAACTAACTTAAATAAAATGTTTGGTGCTTAAAATCAACCTGTACAAATATTTCATACTTTACATCTTGAAAACTAGTCATCTGGACTTACAGTTGTGAGATTTAATTTTGTATTTAAATGTAAATTGTGTGCATCTTTTGAAATTGTTGCAGAAAATATAATTGTTAGGTTTGGTGGAAACCTAAATTCATAAGTAGTCACATATTTTAATAGTCTTCTTTCATGGTAATACTTAGTTTTACTTAAATTCTAGTTCTGTAAGTAGCATTATAATTCAGATTGGCAGCACATTATTGTACAGAAAGTGACTCAGACTTTGCCCAAGAGTACTAAAGAACTCATTTCTTTGGGCTTGTTGAGAAGGTACTACTTCTGCAGTCAGTGGAGTCCTCTGTAAAAATACCTGTCTCACAGGTGGTAGCTCCTTTTATACATCAATCTCTTTCTAAAATAAAAGTATCAGATAAATAAGGAAAAGTAGTTCTATTTTATTGTTATTCTCATACTTTTGCTACCTGGTAGAACTGTATTTTACTGTTGGAAACTGTCTTAGTTTCACCATTGGGAGGCACTGCTACAAGCTTAAGTGCCTAGGGTGGAAGTGTCTTCAGTAGTTGCCTTGTGGCAGAAACGTGAAGAACAGGGTTCGATTGTGTGTGTGTGGTGTGTGTGGTGTGTGTGTGTGTGTGTAGCTGGGAGAGGGAGTGGCAAAAATTAAAAATTTTCTGTAATTTATAAAGAAAGATGTGCTAGCTTCCTTCAAGTCCACACTCACATCGAAAGCAGATTCCTTTCTGAGTTTTGCTGGCTTTCTCTTTCTAGGAATTGAACATCAGGCTGCAGGAAAGTACCGTGTTGTATGTATTATTCTTTGTCAGAGGAGTTGGTGTTTGCTGCAACTGTTCTGCAAGTGATTTTTTTCAGCTTTTCCTTGTAAAATAGAGTGCTGCTATTTTTATTTGAATTTGGTAGTATAAATCTTAATTCCTGTGTCTGTTTTTGATGTTAAAATAAACTCAAACATATACCTTTCAGAATAGTTATTTGATAAGTAGCACATTTTGCCAGCAGAAACCCCTGAATTAGTAGGATTACAAATACACACATGACATCTGAGAATTAGACTCCCTTATGTATTTGAAATGCAGTAGTTATCTTACTAGAGCTAATTATTTTCCCCTGGGAGGACAGTGTTGTGTTAAATTTGAATAATAATATTAGGAAATATGGCTTCTCAAGTATAGCTGTATATCAGTGTGCAGAATTAAAGATCAAAAATGGATTTTAAAAACTGAAACAGAAAGGGTTCTTTAAGCCATCTTTTTCCCCCCTCATAGAATTTAACATGCTCACATGTCATATGGAAGGGTGTGTGAGTCTTTTCAATAAATGGCTCTTTGGGCTACATCTGCAGATACAGTAGCCAATTGATCTAATGCAGTTTCTGAAGGCTTTCTGTACAGGTGATGTCATCCTTTTAGCTCTATTCTCCTCCCACTCTCTTTCCTTCTTATTAGATATTTCATCTTACTGCAGAGCATAGAATCAATAGGAGCTTCTCCTAAGGGAGCTGCTGTGAAACAGGGAAGGACAGTAGAAATTAAGGCACTAAAACGTAATCTTGCTTTAGCAAAAAATGTGTTTCGTATCATACCATATATAAATTTTTAACCAGAAAAGCCAGACTTAGATCAACAGTGCTGTCTTACTGATGGATTGGAACAAGAAGCACTACTGCAGAGCTGTAAATACTGCATGCGAAAAGAGAAAATAATTTGAATTTTGGAGATTTTCGGGCATCCTACAAGGCAGACCTGTTAAAGCATATGTCTTCTAACTACCACTTGCTTAATAGTTGATTTTTTAAAATCTGGTGATTAGGAATATAAAGAAAAAACTTTATTCTTCAGGATTCCAGTATTCTGGTTTGCTCCTCATACAGAAGAATCACTGCAGTGCTTTTCCTACAGAATGAAATAAGTTGGAGAATAAACAAAGCTGTATTGCTAAGAAGAAAGGTTTTGCACAATTCAGGAACACAGATTTGGTGCATGTTGCCTTATTTGCTTCGATTGAGACAGTATTAACCGTTGTGCTACCACTGCATGTCTCTGCCAGGTGCCTGAGGATGCATGTAAATATCTGTATGTTTTGAGCCAAAAATCTAAACGTCTTTATTTGCTGTGATTTGCTTGTTAAATGAACATTTTAAAGAAAACTGTTAGTTATTTAGAACATTACTCATAAGCTTCTGGATCCTCCTGATTTGAGTTTGTAAAGGTGTTTGGAAAAGCTGCCTGCATGTAACATTTCAGTGGTGTATGATTTGTAAAAAGAAACTTAAGAGTCTTGTCAACATACTCATCCTTGTGGCTGTGGTTTGAAAAAAGAAACTACCCTTTTGAGCCTAGGAAATGGCTTTTCTTGTTCGCTGTTATGCCAATTGTCTTCAACCGTGGGCCTCCAAAGTAAGTAATTATTATTTTCTTTGAGATTAATATACCCCAGTTATTAAATTTAGATTCTATTTTGAATTATAAATGAGCTTCATTGATCATTATATTTTTTAAACCTTAAAATCAGAAGCAGTCCAAAAAGCTCAGTCCCATTGCCATTTTGTTTTTAATTTACAAAATATACTCTAAAACATTTTAATGTAACCTCTTAGATGATGAGAATAGTACGTTTTTAATATCTGTAGGCTTAAAATGTAGTGCATTTGAGACATAGGCTCTTTGGATAGAATTGTCATTTGGCTTTGGCTGTTTCTGTACTTGTGTTAATAGTCTTAAAAATGTATTTTATTGTTTCATTTCTTTAAATAGTTGATGTATTTAGCTGTATTAATCTAAACTTTAGCATCCTATATTTCTCACTAATATGGTACTATCAGATAAGTTATGATTGTGCTATTTTATGAAGACTAGATAATGATTCCTAAGCAGTAAAATAATATGAAGAAAATACTGATTGAAAAGTAATTATATAAAAATGTTTAACATTTCTAAATAATTCCAAAGCAGTAACAGATAAAGCACTTGTCACTTTAAAACAAACATTTTAATTCTTAAAATAACAAAATGCTACTACACACAGACCACACTAGGATGTTAGAAAATATGCACTGTAATTTAATGAATTGTGTCGTTCATATTAGCTATCTGTAACAGCTATAATTTGATGCTACTCAAGTTATCTTGCCTGTTTTGTCTGGATTTCAAAAGAAGTGAATTTTTAGTTTGTTTCATGAAATGAAATATTTTAGAAAATGCTTAAATTGTAATACTGACTTTATTAACATTCTACATGGTTCTCTTGAATAGAAATAGGCACAATAGAGGATTTCTCAGGAATGTCTGAAATTCTGTCTTTGTTTAAAGAATTCCCAATGATGGTGATTAAAGAAAGAAATACTATGACAGCATCACAGAATACTGTTATTTAGTCTAGTTCATTGTATGTGTTTTTAAGAGTTCTTTTGGAGAGACATTTAAATTCACTGTTCACTTGACAAACAGCTGATTATAATGTAAAGAGGTGGAAAGAAGCCTAGTTACGCAGTTTATTTCTGCTGTTATCTGCACATAGAAAGAGGATGGCCTCATTAGTACAGATGCCACCTGTGGGGCCCAAGCATTATTGACAGCTTGGTAGTTAGACAGCTGCTGCCCTTTAAGACTATATGTGGAAGGGAAATGGGTATAACCAGCTAAAACTTCATAGAAAATTAAAATGAGATATAGGGTATTTTTAACACTACAGAAAAACCTTTTAATCCAAGATTTAACAATATAAACAAATCAAAACAGGATTATAAAGACCATATTGTAAGCTTCATTAAATGGCAGATTTATCTGAGTAGAATTCTGTGATTGATGCTGTAGTGTGTAAATTAGATATTTGTGAGCATGTTACTCTTTCCATCTCCCAGTCTCTCATGTTACTATTAATGGAACTTTAACTTTCAATTATGATTAAACACATTATACTTGTATTAATTTTTCATACTACTCTGAGTTTTCTAATACATTTTACTGTTTTTGTTTAGTGATTCATGTATGTTGCATGTGCTGCTATTTGTATTTCACTGCTTGCAAACTCATTTATTTTCTTACTAAATTCATGTTCTGTGAGGGGGATAAATCTTAAGTCCTTCAGAGTTCAAAATTCCTTTTCAAAAATTTTACCAAAATGTCATTGTTTAGCTTATTAAAAGTTCAAAGTCTTTTCCCTTTAGCCCTTGAAAAATTAATGCACATTCTTCTGGCGTCCAGTGTTGCTGCCGAGTAAACTGAGCTTACTGTAATTTTTGTTCTTTTAAGTAATTGGTTTTTCTTATTGTTAGTGGATATATATATTTTTATATTATATAATTATATATATTTTATATTGCATAATTTGTATATATATTTTTTCTGTTGTTGGTGCCATGAAGTTCTACCACGGTTTGTCTGATGTTTTGGTTTCCCTTTTGTTACTTGAAGGGTTCTCTCCAGCTGAAGAAAATACTCATTTGCCTGCAGTTGTGAGAATTTTGTTATCTTTTGAAAATTGCAGTTCCTTCATTTTCTCTAGTCCCTTCACATCTTTGAATTCTGGGTCTGCTGGTAATGTGTTTGAATATTTGTTTCAGTTTGATTTTTTAATGATGCTTCTTTATAACCATGTGCCTTTCTTTTAAAATGGGTTTACATATTATGTAAACTATGCTTCTCCTTACTCTTTCTCCTTATTTTGTTAACTTTTTCAAGTGGAGATACTTAGTTTTTTGGATTCCTTTCAGAGGATTAGTTTTTCTCTAGGAATTTTTAGTTGGGGACTCACTTTGTTAGTCTGCTAGGGTTGATTTGCTCAAGATGACTGTTTATTTTGATGGAAGAGGCGTTACCATTTTGGCTTTTTGGGCCAGGGATTTAGCTCAGTGGCAGAAGCACCTATCTGGTAACCACAAGGTTGTGAGTTCAATCCCTGGTACCAAAAGAACAGTTTGGCTTTTCTTTTGCTTCTTTTAAATATTTGTTCTGTGACTGGTCATTGGAGGATATATGCGAAGCTAAATCTACAGACCATTTCTTGGCCCTTACCTTTACCCATTCACAGCATTTGACATAGCTGGTCTCCCTCATTATTCCTTTAGAATCAAAGTCTTCTCTTCCTCTCCCTATCTCCTACTGAGCCCCTTTAGCTTATTCCAGCCACTCTGGTTTTCTTATTCTTAAAAGCTGAGAAGCATTTTTACATTGATTTTCTCTTTTCTCAAAAAGTCTATCTGTACTTTTCAATTGCAAATATATATTCAGAGCTTCTCTATACTTTCAAAATATTAAAATGGATAGAAACATGTCTTAGAATTGAAAAATTCATTTTCTTTTCTTTCTTTCTTGTTTTTTTTTTTTTTTTTTTTTTTTTTTTTTTTTTTTTTTTTTTTTTTTTT
>PVJX010023281.1:0-29475 GCA_004027295.1 Dolichotis patagonum | reverse complement strand
CTAACGCTGTGTTTGATGTTGCATTTTTGCTGCCCTCAATCTCTTTTGTATTTACCTCTCCTGGATCAATGTTCTCAGGGTTGGGGGCTGGGAGTTGTTTCTTATTTCTCCCTTTCATCATGTTTTTGGTTCCTTCCATACAAGTGTACAGTGTAATTCCCAGACCCTTTTCTTGTTGTTTAAGGCTCCTCTAGAGGGCGCAGGCTAGGAGCTTTAGCCCTCTTCAATAGGTTATCAGAGATTAGAGTTCACCCATGGGCAGTGTGCGCTAGCTCTTCCCCTCTGGGCCAGTCAACTCCTGCAGGCCTTCACTGTGTCAGCGCGCACTGATCTCAGGGAAGTATTACTGTAGCGACTCACTGTCTCCCCGGCAGGGCCGCGGCCTAATCCCAGCAGATCCCACCAATCCGCTCGGCGAGGGGAGCAACCAGCTGAAGCCACTTCCTTATGGAGTTAGGCTATCCTGCCCAAATCCAATATGTCGTCCAGTCAGTTACCCCTTTCCTGTGGGAGGGTCCCATTGCCACCACTCACCACGTGCCAATGCCCGTCCCAAGAACTGCAGGACTCCCCGACCTCTGACTTCAGCTTGGCTGCGGTGGGAATTCACGGTGCCTCCGGGTGGGTTGAGCGCAGGGCTGGTCCCAGCGACCTGGATGCAAGGCTGTTCAGCTCCGCGCTCCGGCGGCTCAAGCCAGTCGCTATGGTGCAGATTGCTTGTTCAGGTCGGGCAGGAATTCAGGCGGCTCGAGGAGGGCGCCGTGCTCGCTGACCTTAGCTTCTCTGATGGTAGTCCCAGGACCTCATATTCGAGTGGTTTTTTGCGCTTTAGTTTTTCCCTGGGTTGTGAGAGTCCATCTCTATCTGTTTGGGTCTCTCCAGGGTGTTTTATTCTGGCATTTGAGCTGTCTCTCTCAGAGAGGGTCTCTCTCCTGCTACCTACCAGTCCGCCATCTTGTTCCGATAATTTCTTCTTGATGTTTGTTAATAAGGTTTTGATTTTTTAAAAGTCCTTGGAAGCTGAACAGCATATATTGGATTTATAGCTTATTTTTGTAGTTATTTGGCTATCTAAGGAAAACAAACTCAGTTTTGTTTTGTTTTTGTTTAGGGGTTTCCAGTCTGGTTTTCAAGATGAGTCCTTGGATTTCTGTAGGCTTGAAAATAACAGGGCTTGGGGCACAGGATAAATGAACACGAAACTACTGGCTAGGAGGAGCTGGCCTGTGACTGCAACCCCTAACTGCCATGGTGGCCTGTTAGGTGTTGAAGAGGACATCTCAGATCATATGAGTACCTGTCCATTTTTTATTTTGTGTTTTTGAGAGAGTGTCTCAACTATGTAGCCCAGGCTGGCCTTGAGCTATCAGTGTAAGGACACTCTTCCTTATTCAGACTGCCCTCTTCTCAGTCCCCTCTTACTTCCCTCCCATAGTTGCTGCCCAGGCACACTGTATTGGTATTATGTTTCAAGAAAGCATTTCTTTCTGCTCTAGAGCAGTTAGCATTCTTAGTAATTGATCTCTCCTGGGTGTATACTTGTACTGATATCTGGGCTTCAGGTTTTGCTGCATTGTAGTGGCAGGGCCATCATGGGCTCCTTCTACCCACCCCCATTCTAGATCTACCCAATTGAGGTAAAAACAGAGCCAGCTGTCCTTTTGCTTTACAGCAGGCTGTTGGTCCTTAGGGAATAGTTGAGTAAATGGTTTGGCTGTAGGAGAGAGAGATAATGAGAGAGGGAGGGAGGGAAAGAGGAAAGAAGAGAGAGAGACAGACTGAGAGCTGCTTCCTAGGAATACTGCATCTTTTTTTTTTTTTATCTTAACCATCATACTGTTAATTTTAGAAGACCAGAAGATAGAGAGTCAGGGAAACACCACTTCCCACAAGAAGAAGAGACTATTTATTTATTTATTTATTTATTTATTTTGTGGTACTGGGGATCGAACTCACGACCTTGCACTTGCCAGGCAGGCGCTTATGCTGCTGAGCTAAATCCCCAGCCCGGAATACTGCATCTTTACCATGGAAATTCAGGTTTTTTTCGTGTGTGGGGGGGTACTAGGGAGTGAACCCAGGGCCTTCACACTGAGCTATATCCCCATCCCTTTTTTAAACATTCTTGAGACAAGGTCTTGTGAAGTTGCCCAGGTGGGCACGAACTTGCAGTCCTGTTGCCTCTTTAATCTCTCTTGGTGCTGGGATTACATGCACATACCACCAAACATCTTCAACAGGTTTATTCTATTTTATTTTATTCCATTTTATTTTATTTTATTCCATTTTATTTTATTTTATTCCATTTTATTTTATTCCATTTTATTCTATTCTATTCTATTTATTTTTTTTTGTCTTTGAGACAGGGTCTCACTATGCTCACTTCAGACTGGCCTTGAGCTCACTTTGTAGCTGGTCGTGAACTTGCAGAGATCCTCCTGCTTCAGCTTCCTGAGTGCTGGGATTACAGGCACTACCATGCCCAGCTGGTTTATTCCCTTTGTTTATTTATTTTTTTGTTTTGCAGTACTGGGGATCAAACTTACAACTTTGCACTTGCCAGGCAGGCGCTTATGCCGCTGAGCTAAATCCCCAGCCCCAGTTTATTCCCTTTAAATGTTTGTTTTTCTGAAAACTTTTCATCTGGGCTGGGGATTTAGCTCAGCGGCATAAGCGCCTGCCTTGCAAGCACGCAGTTGTGAGTTCGATCCCCGGTACCAAAAAAAAAAAAAAGAAAAGAAAACTTTTCATCTGAAATTCAAAGGTGAAATCTAAAGAAGAAAGTATTATAATCCATCATCAATAAATTGAGTAAGTTTTGAGGCACTATGCTTTAGAAGTAGGGTTAGGAGGGTGAACCTATTTGAAATTTCTAGCCTGGTGAATGTTTTCATTCTTAATCTTTGGCATAGTTCCTCCCGGCCTTGATTTTTTTGAAGGGCAGGCTACTGTGGATTGAACCTTGGGTCCTTGCATAGAGCTATAGCCTCAGCCCTTTTTATTTTATTTTACTTATGTATGTATGTATGTATGTATGTATGTATGTATGTCGTTGAGACAGGGTCTTGTTATGCAGTTTAGGCTGGCCATGTGCTCACTTTGTAGCCCAGGCTGGTCTCAAATTTGCAATGATCCTCCAGCCTTAGTCTCCCGAGTGCTGGGATTACAAGTTTGTACCACCACACCTGGTTTGGGTTTTTTCTTTTAAAAAATTTTTATTTTGAGACAGGGTCTTGTTAAATTGTTCAGGCTTACCTTAAATTTGGATTCTCCTGCCTTAGTCTCCTAAATTGCTGAGCTGGGGCCATTCTGCCTGTCCTTCCTAGTCTTTCCTTCCTAGTTTTAATAAATGTATTTATTTATTTTTGTGATACTGGGTGTTGTGCCCAAGGCCTTGGTCTTGAAACTAAATTCAGGGCCCCCTGACCCTGGGTCTTACTAAATTGATACGTTTCTCAGCTTAGACTCATACTGCACTCCTCCTGCTTCAATTTCCTAGAATACTGGGATTATAGATCTGCATCAGAATGCCCAGCTCATGTGGTTTGTTTGTTTGTTTTTCCCCTTGGCTTTTTGAAGCAAGATCTTGGAAGTTCAGGCTGGCCTTGAGCTCACTTTGTAGCCCAGGCTGGTCTCAAACTCAGATAAGATCCTCCTGCCTCAGCCTCACAAGTGCTGCAATCACAGGTGTATGCCACCATACCTGACTCAGCTCATGGTTTTTAGTAAACTGTTTCATAATTATTTTATTCTTTCATAATTTATTGTTTTGAAAAACCTTGTGAGCACATTCAATGACTGGTGTTCCATGACATGATCATTTCTTTAATCATTTATTTTAAACTTCGATTATTTTTAAGATAAAAAATTTTATTTTAGATTTTGATCTTAAAATAATGTTCTGACCATTTAAATTTGTATATAAGGAACAGACCATCTGTTTGTATATTTAATTATTTATTTTCCAGAAAAGTTGTAGCAGTGTTGATACTATGGACCCTGTTATACAAGTTCCCATTTGTGCTATTGTCGTTGAGGCTGGACATTTTATTTATTTGCCTTTAATTCTAGGTTTTTCTTTTGGAGATGCTCTCAGTATGAGATTCAGGCTAGCCTTGAATTTGCCATGATCCTCTTGCCTCAGTGTCCCAAGTGCTAAGATGATAGTATCCACCACCACACTTGGCTTTTATTTGTTTTTTTAAGACAGGGTCTCACTATATACTTGATCCTGGCCTCAAACTCCCAGTGATCCTCCTATCAGCCTCCCAGTGCTGAGATGAATTCACTTTTTTTTTTTTTTTGTATCAGGAATCAAACTAATGACCTCACACTTGCCAAGCAGGCGCTGTGCCTCTGAGCTATATCCCTGGCCCTTACTGGGATTACAGGTGTGTGCCACCATACTTGGCAATGCCTGGCAAGGCTGGAGATTTTACTGAGTAGCAGGTACTTCAGAAGCCAGGCTTTGGGGTTTGACTCCCAGAGATATGAACCCCAACCCTGTCCGATTGTGGCCTGGGGATCTTGGACAAGTTAAACAGTTGCTCCTAGTCTTCTGACTTTTGTAATAGGAATGTGCTTAGCTTGTAATTAGCACTCTGGGAAGCTGAGGCAACATAAGTTCAGCCTGGTTGATTAGCAGTTCAGTAATACCTGTCTCCCCAAAATAAATAAGTAAGTAAGTAAGTAAGTCATTCTTGTCGATATGATTTGCATTTCTAGTTTTATTATTTTGGTTGACTTTTTCACTTACTGTTTTTATTTCTATAGTCTCATCAGATTTTTAGTATGTTACTTCGTTGAATTGTAAGAATTCTGTGTATTAATCCTTTATGTCAATTAAAAATGTTTTTCAGCCTGCTGTTGTCTTTTTTTAAGGTTTTTGAGGGGAGGGTTGGTGTCAGTGTTTTGTTCTTGTTCTTTTTTTCCTTTCCCTTTTTTTCTTCTTTCTCTTTCCTTTTTTTTTTGAAGACAAGATCTTGCTATATATAGTCCATACTGGGTTTGAACTTACTGTGTAGCCCAAGATAGCCTCCAACTTGCAGCAATCCTCCTGCCTCAGCCTCCTGAGTGCTGGGATTACAAATGTATGCCTTTACACCCAGCATTACTTGATTTCTTTATGGTGACCATTTTTTAAAGAGTATAATGCTGTTTTTTTCAAGTTAGAAGTATCTTTCTGATTTTTGTTCAATGCAGTTGCTCAGGCTGACCGCAACGTTGATTCTTCTGCCCCAGACTCCCAAAAAATTGGAATTACAGGTCTCCCAAAAAATTGGAATTATTTGACTCCTATTTTGGTTTTGAAATGCATTTTCTTCTGTCTTTTTTGAGGCCGGGTCTCACCAGACTGACCTTGAACTTGAAGTGATATTATATTGCTTAATTAACCTCGATCAAGTGCTGGGATTACAGGCGTGTACCCCACCCCAACCCCACCCAGAGCATTTTCTTAATGACTAAAGATACTGAGTGTGTTATAGTATTGGTGTAAAATGAGTAGTAATGTCTTGACTTTCATTTTCAATTTTAATCACTTTTTCTTATAGTCAGTCTAGCTAAAATTTTGTTAATTTTGTTTTTGTGGGGTTTTTTTTTCCCTTTTTCTAGTACCAGGGATTGAACTCATGATCTTGCACTTGCCAGGCAAGTGCTTATGCCGCTGAGCTAAACTTGGCTATTTTGTTAATTTTGTTGATATTTTTAAAGAACTAACTTGATTTTGTGACTGAGATAGATTCTCACTATGTAGTTCAGGCTTCATCAAACTCTGCAGTCCAGGTTGGCCTTGAACTTGCAGCAGTCCTACTACCTTATGCCCAGCTTCCTTTGACTTTAAAAAACAAAGAAACTTTCATTTATCTACTATGATTTATTTCTTGTAGTTTATGATTAGTTTGCTCTTCCTCTCTCCTTCCCTCTCTGTATCCTTTAAGTTTTGATAATGTCGTGGGGGTTTTTTTGTTTGTTTGTTTGTTTGTTTTGTTTTTTCTATTTTCTTTTTCTTTTGGTCTTTTTGAGACTAGATTTCACTAATTTCACTGTGCAGTTTAGGCTGGCCTTGAACTCACTTTGTACCCTGGGCTGGCCTTGAACTCTCAGCAGTCCTTCCACCTCAGCTTCCTCAGTGCTAGGATTACAGGCATGTGCCACCACACCAGCCCAATGTCATGTTTTCATTTTATTTGTCTCTAGCAATCCTGTTGCCACATCACCCTCCGAAGTAGCTGGCACTACAAGCACAGGCAGAACACTGTTTGATTCATTAGTTGTTAAAATTTTAATTTCCACATAATTGTGAATTTCCTAGTCCTTTGCATTCCTTTGTAGTCAAAAAGCTACTTAGTATGATTTTGATATTTTTAAATTTATTAACACATTTTGTGACCCAACATGACTCTTTCTAGCTCTGTTACTGATTTCTATTTGCATTCCTTTGTAGTCAGAAAGGTTACTGAGTGAGATTTTGATCCTTTTCCCGATGTGATTCTATTCTGGACAATGTTTCATGTGACTTGAATTTGTATTCTGCTCTTCTAGGGTGGGTATTCTGCATTTATGTTAAGTTTAAGTGGATTTTTAGAAAAATTAAATATATTGCTACATTGTAGGTATGTATACTTAATGAATTTGTACCTGTATGTAAATATAACTTGATTCTTTTTTCCCCATTCCTGTACCCTCATTTCAACCCCTCTTTCCTTCCTTATTTACAAAAACTTTGTTTCCATTTTTTCCTTTTCTTACCCACCCCCCTTCCCATTCCCATTTGAGTATTTTCTTCCTAATGCTTGATATCTATATTTTTGGTTCTTATTTACACTTTCATTTTCTCACACCAGTGAAACAATGCAGTATTTACACATGTATCCACTTTATTTCATTTAAGAGTATGGTTTCACCTTTACAACTGTGAGCTGAAAAAACCTTTCCTCCTTTAAAAAAAAAAGTACAGTTTCAAGGTGCATCCATTTAGCTAAAAATGTCCCGCAAGTTTATCCTTTATGGGTCAGTAGTACTCCTTTGTATAAAAAAATCCCACATCTTTATCCATTCTTTATCCATTCATTGGTTGATGGGCATCTTGGGCTGTTTCCAAGATTCAGCTATGATAAATTGTGCTGCTGTAAACCTGGGTGTGCATGTATTGCTGTGGTATGATGCTTTTAATTCTTTCAAGAAGATACCAAGAAGGGGAACAGCCAGATTGAATGGAACCTCTAGTCCTAGAGGTTCTATTTTTTGAGGAATCACCACATATTTACAAAGTGGTTGCACCAGTGTACGCTCCCATGAACAGTGGAGCAGGTTCTTTTTTTCCCACAACCCTATTAGTATTTGGCGATGGTTGTTTTCTTGCTAATAGCTATTCTAGGATGAGATGGAATCTCAAGCTGGGTGTGGTGACAGCCCTGGGGGGAGGCTGAAGCAGGCCACAAAGTGAATTCAAGGGCAACCTGAAATGCATAATGAAATCCTGTCTCAAAAAGACCAACAAAAAAAAAAGAGAGAGGGAGGGAGAGAAATGGAATCTCAGTGGTGTTTTAATTTGCATCACTCAAATGACCAGCAATGTTGAAATTTTTTCCACGTATGTATTTGCTTTTAAACTTTTGCCTCTGAGAAGTGTGTGTTTATTTCAAAGGTGCATTTTTGGATTGGGTCTTTAAATTTTAGGGAGGGTTCTGATATAGCTCTCTATATATTCTAGATAGTAGTCCTTAGATAAACAGTTGGCAAATATTTTTTCCCCACATTTTTTCCTCTTCACTGTGTTGGTGATTTCTCTTGCTGTGCAAAAGTTTTTGTATAAAATGAGACCCCAGTTGTTCTTTGTTATAGTTTTCATGTGATTGGGGTTTTGTTCATACAATCTGCATACACCAGTATCTTCAAGAATCCTACCTATTCTATCTTCCAGCAGATTTAGTGTTTCTGTTTTAATATTTAGTATATGTACTGCCTCGATGAGCACCTGTTTTAATTGTTTTTAGGGTATACCAGGAATCAAACTTGGGACTTTGCATTTGCCAGGCAGGTGCTTGTGCCGCTGAGCTATATCCCTGGCCTTTTTGTCTTTGAGTCAGGGTCTCACTTGACAGTTCAGGCTGGCCTTGCGCTCACTTTGTAACCAGCTAACCTGGAATTTACAAGGATCCTCCTGCCTCAACCTCCTGAGTGCCACCATGCCTGGTGTTTTAATATTTAGATCTTTGAACCATTTCAATTTTAGGTTAGTGCATGCTAAAAGATACAGATCTAGTTTTAATCTTTGGTGAGTGAAAAGCCAGTTTTTCTGTCATCATTTATTAAAGAGGCTATTCTTTCTTCCAGTTAAGGTATTTAGCTCCTTTGTCAATGACAAGGTAGCTAAGTTTGTCTGGAGTTCTTTCTGCATCATCTAATCTGTTCCATTTATCCTCAAGTGTGTTTTTTGCCAGTACCATGCTGTTTTTGTCACAGTAACTTTGCAGTGTAATTTCAAGTCAGGGATTGTGAGTCCCCTTGCCTTGCCTTTGTTGTCTGGAATTACCTTTGCTATTCTCAGTCTCTTCTGGTCCAAAATGAATTTTAGGACTGTTTTCTCTAATTCTGTGAGATATGCTGTTGGAATTTTGATCAGGACTGGGTTAAATCTGTTTAAGAATTTTGGAAGTATGGCCATTTTCACTATACTGGTTCTTCCTACCCAAGAACAAGGAATATTTTTCCATTTTCTGATATACTCTTCAATCTCCTTTTTCAGGATATTGTAGTTTTCAATGTAGAAGTCTTTTACTTCCTTCGTTAGACTGATTTCTTAAGTATTTAATTTTTTGGATGCTATTATGAAAGGTGTTGTTTCCCCAATTTCTCTCAGTGAGCTTCTTATTCTTGTACAGGAATGCTATTGGTTTTTGCGTGTTGACTTTGTATCTATGTTACTAAATTTAGTTATTAAATCTAGAATTGTTTTGGTGGAGTTTTCGGGGTCTTCTATGTAGAGTATCATGTCATCTGCAAATAATGATAATTTAACTTCTTTCCTATCCTTGTTCCTTTTTTTTTTCTCTTGTCTAATTGCTTTGGCTAATGTTTTAAGAACTATATTGAATAAAAGTGGTGACCGTGGACATCCTTGTCTTGTTCCTGATTTTAGATTTTAGAGTAAAAGCTTTCAGGTTTTGTCCATTTAGTATAATGTTGGCTGTTGGTTTGTCATAGATGGCTTTTATCAGATTGAGATAAAGATCTGTTCCAATTTTTTGTACAGTTTTTATCATGAATAGGTGCTGGACTTTGTCAAAAGCTTTTTCTGCATCTTTTGAGATGATCATACAATTTTTGTCTTTGGCTCTATTGATATGATGTATTACATTTATTGATTTACATGTGTTGAACCATCCCTGCATCCCTGGAATGAATCCTACTTGATCATGGTATATAATCTTGATGATTTGCTGCCTTCTGTTTTCTAGTGTTTTATTGAGGATTTTTGCATTTATGATCATTAGGGAGATTGGCCTGTAATTCTCTTTCTTGGTTGGGTTCCAGTCTGGTTTTAGTATCAGGTAATGCTTTTTTTCCAGTATGAATTTGGGATTATTCCCTGTCAGTTTTATTAAAAGAGTTTGAGAAGTAACAGCAATTTAGATCTCTAAATTTCATGTAGAATTCAGCAGTAAAATCTGTTGGGGCCTGTGCTTTTCTTTGTTGGTATGTTTTTAGTTACATCTTCAGTTTCTTTCATTCATTGATGCTGGTTTATTTAGGATTTTTGTATCTTTTTGATTCAGCTTTGGTAATTCATATATATCTAGAACTCTGTCCATTTTTTCTGCATTTCCCTTTTTTTGTGTGTGTGTGCTGGGGATCAAACTCATGACCTCGCGCTTGCCAGGAAGACACTTACATGCCACTGAGCTAAACCCTTGGCCTGCATTTTCCATCTTATTGGAATCCAGGTTCTCAAAGTAGGTATAGATGATCTTTTGGATTTCTGAAGGATCTGTTGTGATTTCACCCTTTTCATTCCCAATTACAAGGATTTGAGTCTTTTCTTTCCTTCTTTTGATAAGGATGGCTGGCTAAGTGTCAGTTTTGAGCTTTCAAAGAACTGACTGTGCAATATGATTTTTAGTCTGTTTCATTAATTTCTGCTCTGCTCTGTATAATTTTCTCCAATGTACAAGCTTTGGACTTGACCTGTTCTTTTTCTAAAAGCTTGCGATTCAATATGAAGTTGTTTATTTGCACTCACTCTGTTTTACTGATACAGGTATCTACTGCTATAAATTCCCTTATAGGACAGTTTTTCAGTTATACAGCATAAGTTCCATTATGTTATATTGTTATTGTTTAATTGTAGAAACTGTCTAATTTGTTTTTTAATTTCATCTGTGACCTATTGGTTGCTTAGGAAAGTGTTAATTTCCATGTGTTTATGAAGTTGTTATGGTTTCTTTTGTCATTGGTTTCCAGTCATTGCAATGTGGTCTGATAATATGCATGGGATAACTTTAATTCCTTTGCATTTACTTCAGCATGTTCTATGAGCTAGTATGTGGTGTACTTTAGAGAGCATCTTGTGTGCAACTGAGAAGAATGTTGATTCTGATGTTGTAGGGTGGAACACTGTACTTATCTACTAAGTCCATTTATTCAAAAATGTCATTCAGTTCTAGTGTTTTTTTTTTAATTTTCAGTTCTAATATTTCATTGTTGATTTTTTTTTTGGTGCAGTTGATCTGTTTGTGACAATGGGGTATTGAGGTCCCCTGTTACAGTTGTATTAATGCTTATGTAATTTTTAATGTTCATTAATATTTGTCATATGTTGGGTGCACTGGTATTTGGTATATATATATATATATATATATATATATTTTGGTGGTGGTGGGTTTGAGCCAGGATCTCATTGTGCAGTTCAGGCTGGACTTGAGCCACTTTGTAGCCCAGGCTGACCTCAAACTTAAAATGATCTTGATGCCTCAGCCTCCGAGTCAGCCTCCGGGATTACAGGTGTGCATCAGCATACCCGACTGAATTTTGCCTCTTGATCCATTCTGCCAATCTTTTTTTTAATTAATGAATTAGGCCATTAACATTGATGGTTATAAGTGATATTTATTGACTTACCTTATCATGTTATTTTCCTGTTGTTTGCTCCCAATTGCTTGCCTTGCCTGCTGGATTCATTCTGGTGAGGTTCAGGGAGTTGTAATCCTTGTTATCTCTTTCTAGAATGTCCTTCAGAACATTTTTGAAGTGTGGGCTTGGTGTTCATGAAATTTCCTCAGATATTCTTCAGTAAGGAAGTATCTTTATGTCTCCATCAATTTTGAGGGCTTGAGGGTTTGTTTGAAAATGCTTTGAGCCTTTTTTTTTTTTTTTTTTTTTTGGTACCAGGATCAAACTCAGGACCTAGCACTTGCAAGGCAGGTGCTTATGCCGCTGAGCTAAATCCCCGGTGTCTGCGTGATTCTGATGGGCTTTCCTTTGTAGGTGATTTGATTCTTTTTTCTAACAGCTGTTGTTTATTATTTTTAATAAAAATTTATTTGGCAAATTTTGCTTTCAAGTTTATTTTCTTCTAACAGCTTTTAATCTGTTTTTGTGTGGAATATGTGGAATCTTGACTATACCTTGGTGTAGATATTTTTTCATTGTGTCTAATTGGCGTTGTATATGCCTCAATTATACTGTCAAATTATTTTTCCCTGCTTGGGAAGTTTTGTCTTAACTTCTGTGAACAGGTTTTTTTTTGTTTTTTTGTTTTTGAGGTGGGGTTTGCTATATTGTTCAGGCTGGCCTTGAATCACTATGTAGCCCAGGCTGCTATACTGCCTCAGCCTCCCAAGTGCTGGGATTACAGGTGTGCACCACCACAAGTGGTTGTGAATAGATTTTTTTATGTCATCTGTGCTATCTTCAGCTGTTTCATTATCTCCGATCAATTTTATGTTTACTCTTCTTTGTATCATCTAGCAGCTGCTCGATTGATTTCTCATATGTTCCTTAATGTTTTTAAGAAATCTCTCTTTTCATGATCACTAACTGCAATCCTGTCTATATCTGAGAATCTGTTCTTACATTGGCTCATTCTGTTGTGCATACTTCAGTAGAATTTTTAATCTTCTGGATATCTATTTGAATCTGTCTTGTGGGTTCCATTTTCTCTTTTCTTGTTCTTTTTTTTTGTACCTGGGATCGAACTCACGACCTTGCGCTTGCCAGACAAGCACTTATGCCGCTGAGCTAAATCCCCAGCCCTTTCATTTCTTTTCTATGTGGATATTCATGGTTTCCATCATTTTCCTAAGTGCTCTTTTCATCTGTGTCTGCTCTAGAGTCACTAAGCATGTCTTACATTATGGTCACCATCTCTTTAGTTATCTGGAAAATTATTTGTGACTTGATTTTTTTCAGAGAGTTCAGGTGGGTAGCTTTCATATTGTTCCACTTCCTTTCCCCATTGGGTTTGCCTTTGGTGAGTTGGAAGTCTGGGGTTGCAATTTAAATGTCTCCTCATTTCCCTTTTTACGTTTAATTCCTTGGTTGATATTTGTAAATTGCCTGTGGCAAGTAGCTTTCTTGCTGGTATTTAGAACCCTTAGGAAATGACTATTTCTCAAGGTGTCTTTAAGTGTAACTGGTTTTTGGGTTTTGAGTCTGTTGCAAGAGCCTACCTCTTCAGTTTATTGGGGATGAGAAGTTGCTACCTACTTGACCTAGCCCCTGGTTCTTTGACACTGGCCTATAATGTTTATGACCCTTAGGCTATCTCAGTTTTGGTCTACCAGAAAGAACAACTAATTAGAACAGTTATGTTACTTTGGCTAAAATGGTACAATCAGCAATAACAGCATCAAACAAAGCACAGAAAATGATGAACTGAGGTAACTATTAATTTGCCACCTTTAACCATATGAACTAATTTGTGGTTGCACAACAAAACCTAAACCAAACCCAAAAACTATATGCAGTAATTATGCCCTTTGTATGTCTGTTTTACCCTCAGAGGAGGAAATTTAAAAGAGGGTAAGAGGAAAAAGAGAAATAGAAGAAGAAGAATAGATGAGAAGCAAGGCTAGAGAACAAAGGACAATCATGGAAACTTTGGGAAATCGGTGAAGAAGGAGGCAAAGAGAAAAGGAAGTAAAAACAAGAACAGAAAAATAACCCAAAAACTAGAAACTGTTTACACTCATATAAAAAGAGCAAAGAAAAAGCAAAACAACAAGAAAAGTGAGAAGGGAAAAAACATTTTTTAAAATGCCCATTTCAAAGTGCATCGCTGCTGTCACTGGTAGACAACAGGGGCAAATGAGGGTCCAGGTCCTAGTTGATTAATCAAGTAAGCCAGCAGTAGCTTTTTGGCGAGACAGTGGGTTATCTCGAGAAGCCTGCGTCTTTATTTCTACTGAAGTTCAGTCTGGTTTCTGCCTGTGAGGCCAAATTCAGACCTATTCAGTCTGAAGCAATATTCACGCACCTTCTGCTGAATTGAACTCAGCTCCCTGGCCTAACACTGGCTACATGGAGCAATTAGTTTGAGTTCTGAGCTTAGTTTGGCCACCTCCAAGATGGCCCCCAGCCAATTGCCTTCTCCTCGGGACCTTGGAAGCCAAATAACTCACCAACCACTGCAGTCCCACTGTGTCTACTGCTCTGTTACACTGATGTCTTTGTCTATGGTAGACTGGAGTCACCATTAGTCACCATACATCTGCAGATTTGAGCCACGCCTCCCACACAGTGAGTGAGGACTTTGAGAAAGTGCTGCCTGTCACCCACTACCTCTTCCTTGAAGTTTCTCTCTTCGCTCTCCCTGTGGGCTTTTTCACTTCAGATCCTTCCTGGGTCCTGGGTACCCACTTCCATTCTTCTCTTCCTCATATTGCTATAGTCCAATGTCTGGACACCAAATCTCAGACAGGCTCTTTCCCTGGTGCTTACCACTGTGCTGTCTTCTCACAAGTCTTCAGTGACTTCTGCTTAATTGGTTTATAATGTTATTCAAGTACTCTGGCTTCTGTGTTGATCTTTTGGATTACTATTGAAAGCAGGGTATTGAAAAAAAAATTTTTTTTTTGAGGTTGGATCTTGCTATATAGTTCAGACTGGCCTTGAACTCATTATGCCCTGGCTGGTCTCAAACCTGGTGATCCTCCTGCCTCTGCCTCAAAGTGCTGGGTTTATAGATTACAGTCATGGCAACAACACCTAGCAAGTATTTTGACTATATTATTAACTATCTTCTTTCTGGTAAGAAATAAGTTGTTTATCTTAATGAGCATCCTGTTTGGGTCACTGAGTTTATTAGAGTTCATTGAACTGCTTTGATTTTTAGATTTCTTTTTTGTGGAATTTGGGACCATTATTTCACCAAATATACTTGTTAGTGTTCTCTCTCTGTCTCTGTCTCTGTCTCTGTCTCTCTCTCCAGGGTTTCACTGTATGGTTCAGGCTGGCCTTGAACTCACTTTGTAGTTGAGGCTGGACTCAAAACTTAGTGAGATTCCCCTGCCTCAGCCTCCTGGGATTACAGGCATGCCCCACTCCACCTCTCATCTTTTTGATACAAGGTTTCACTGTGCTGGCTGGCCTTGAACTCACTTTAAAACACAGGTTGGCCTCAATTGTGCAGGCCTCCTGCTTTAGCCTTCCAAATGCTGTCTTTTCTCGTTTTTTTTTTTTTAAGGTTTCTATGACATATATTGGTACTGCCTTATAGTGTCCTTGGACGGTTTGCCTTTTTTTTTTTCTCCTATTTCTTAAACGACATTTCCACTGTCGTCCCGTCTTTGTTTACTGATTCTTTATTTTGCTCATTTCAATCTGATGTTGAATTACTCTAGTGAAATTTTTAGTTATACTGTTAAATTCTAACATTTGTTTGGTGTTTCTATCTGCTCATTCTTTGTTTTCTGTCACATGTGTGTGCTTGTATGTGTGTTAGAGATTGAATCCAAGCTGGGGATTTAGCTCAGTGGCTTAAGCGCCTGCCTGGCAAGCGTGAGGTCGTGAGTTCGATCCCCGGTACCAAAAAAAAAGAGATTGAATCCAAGGCTTTACAGATGGTAGGTGGATAGGTGCTCTACCACTGAATACATCTCTAGCTCCCCACTTCACTCTACAGTTCTGCCTCAGCCTCATTTCCTGCTTGTGCTGAATTTTTACATTAGTCAATGGTAGAAGCTTATGGTATTCTCAGTTCTTTTTTATGTTGGGGTAGGAGGGCTAATGGCAATTGAATTTAGGGACTCACACGTGCTGGAAGTACTGTACCACAAAGCTACATCCCTTTCCCTTTCTAAATTCTGAGACAAGATCTTGGTAAGTTGCCAAGGTTGGATTCAAACTGGCAATCCTCCTACCTCAGCCTCCCAAGTAGTTGGTATTACAGGTGAGTTCCACCATGGCTAACTCTTCTAAATTTTTTCCTGAGATTGTATCCTGTTTTAGGCATGAATGTGTGTTTTCAAAATGTTGTAGTATACTGGGACCCTGGGCTTCACTATGTAGTTCAGGCTGACCTTGAACTTGCTATATAGCCCAGGGTGGCCTCGAATTCATGGTAATCCTTCTGCCTCAGCCTCTGAATGCTGGGATTACAGGCATGCATCACCACATCTGGACTCTGCACTTTTTTTTTTTTTTTTTTTTTTTTTTTTTTTTTTTTGGTACTGGGGATCGAACTCTTGACCTTGCACTTGCCAGGCAGGCACATATACCACTGAGCTAAATTCCCGGACCTGAGTCTACACTTTTTAATACCCTAATTTTTTTTAAACAAAATTTCTCCTTGGCATTTCCTACTTAACTAGCACCTCTCTCCCCTATTGGGAATTGAAGCCTTAATTTTGAGACAAGGATTTACTAAGTCACCAAGACTGGGCTCAAACTTAATGGTCTTCCTGCCTTAGCCTCCCAAGTGCTAGACTTGGCTTTGACTAGGCAATTAATTGTACATCTCCATTCACTTTTGCTCTTTGTGGATTTTTTTTTTAATAAAAGATGCACTTACTGTTTTTCTACCCACTTTGAGCTGTTTGTTGGGTGAGATAGAAATGAATGCCCACATCATTCCTTCCTGTGGCCTCAGGCAGGTTGGAACTGACGAATACTGCAGTTTGAGCTACATGGTGAATTCAGGGCCTGCCTGGACCATGTAGCAAGTGAGTGATTAAGCGAGTGAGAGGAAAGGAAGGAGAGAGAAAACAGGTTGAATTTATTTTGATTTTTCTGTGTGTGTGTGTGTGTGTGTAAGTACACATATACAGAACTGCATACTTCAGCCCCTTGTTAAATAAATTATTTAACTGAATAAACTCATCAACAAATATTATGTAACGTGTCATCACTATACCAATGAAATACTTTTGGGTACAAGATCATTGAAATCTAGACAGCATGTTACAGTTACAGCACATTTTAGTTTGGAAGTCACAAGTGGCAGTACAAGACACATAGTTCCTGACTAGATGAGTCACACAGATAAAGCTGAGATTCTGTCAGCAAGAAAATAAGGGAAATGGCTATTGGTTGGGGCGCCCACAGTGTCTCCTTGGTCCATACTTTGGCTCCCATTTGTGCTCCTTGATTTGTGTGTTCCTCACCTCATGATACTTGCTTTATAACTTGTGCAAAGGTCACTTCTCTGTTCTCAGCTCTGTTTCTCATAGACATTTCATTGTCTTTAAATTAAATTTATAGTTCTCAGAGTAGCATTACTTAATGAGATTGCATTATAAATTACCTTTCAACATGCTCATGTAGGTTATTTATGTGAGGTTATCCCTGCCTTTTATTCACCAGATGCCAGGAGCCAGCCTTGTCATTGGGACAATTTAAAGACACTCTCAAGATCAAACAACTTCCCTTCCCTGTCTTGTCTTATCTTATCTGTTTTGCTGGATTTCACTATGTAGCCTAAACTGGCCTCTCCAGGTCTAGAACATTCTTTATTTAAAGGGGCTTTTTTTTTCCTTTCTATTTTCCTTTTTAGTACTGGGAATTGAACTACATCACCGCCCTAGATAACATTTTTAATTGCGCTTAAACTCTTCATTCATTAGTCATCCCCTCCGACCTAGGCAGCCACAAATCTACTTTTCTATAACATGGTTATTCTATATCCTTCTTATAAATGAAATCATACATAATCTTTGATGTCTGGCTTCTTTCACTTAGTGTAATATTTTCAAGGCTCATTCATATTGTATGTCAATACTACATTCCTTTTTATTGCCATGTGATAGTACCTTGTGTGACTATATTATTTCCTTATCCACTCATTAGATAATGGTCATTTGGATTATTCTAATTTTGACTACTATGAATAATGCTGTCATAAATGTTCATATACAAATTTTTATGTAGACATAATTTTCATTTCTCTTAGGTATCTACTGAGAAATAGAAATTGCTGGGTCATATGCTAGGTCTGTGTTTATCTGTTTGAGAAACTGCCAGACTTTTTCATGGCAGCCATATTGCTTACATTCCCACCAGCTATGTATAAAAATTCTAGTTTCTCCAAATTTATCTGTTTATACTATTTTCTGTCCCGTTGATTATAGACATACAGTACTAAGGAGTTGAAAGTCAAATTTCATTGTGGTTTTGTTGGCTGGTTAGTTGGCTCTTTTGGTCTTCTTCCTCTTTCTCTCTCCTTCCTTCCTTCCCTCCCACCCTCCCTTCGCTTTTGAAACAAGGTCTCACTGTATAGCTCAGGCTGGCCTTAAACTTGGCCTCAGCCTCCCACCACCATACATGCCCAGCTTGGTTTTCTGATTTTCTTAAGGCATGTGGGGTATTGTCACCACACAAAATCCAAGGAAGCACCCACAAAAGGGGATTGAGACTCAACTTGGCTGACAGAAATAGGTTCTGGTACATGCCACAGGGAAGCATTTGAAGATGTATCACTATGAGGCATATGTAGATTTATTAGGCAGATTTAGAATGTAAAAGAAAATAGAGACTTCAACTTCAAAAGCTCCAGTGAAGAAGATCACAGTGTTTTTGTTTTGTTTTGTTTTGTTTTGTTTTTGTACTAGGGATCGAACTCAGGACCTGGCACTTGTCAGGCAGGCACTTATGTCACTGATCTGTACCCCTGACCATACTAGTCTGTTTACAAGAGAATGAGACCAGGTTTTATGGATGCTAGGGTAGACTAGCGTCTGTTGACCAATATCTCAGTTGTGTTTTTGCAGGGTGACTCTTAAGAGAAGTCTCACTGCTTTAGAGGGGGCAGTTTGGTCTCCATGAGATGATTGTTTCTACCTGGAGCAGTGTCATTGTTATGCAGGGTCTCCTTGAAATCCAAGGACAAATGACTGGAGATATGGTGTCCTCAGGCTCCAGGATAGGTTTTGCAAATTCAGGGATAATCAACTTTTAAGCAGGCACTCCCTGAATAATCCCCCTCCTTCTTGAGACAAGATCTCCACACAGTTCAGGCTGGTCTTGAACTGTGTGGCCCAAGCTGGCCTATAACGCACACTGAAGGGAAAAAAAAAGTTGTTATGGCATAGTGGTACATTCCTGTAATTCTAGCACAGAGGGAGGCTGAGGCAAGAGGATTATGGAAAATTTAAGGCCAGCCTGGACCATAAAACAGACAAACAAGATAACCTCAAGGGATTAGTGAATAAATGAATGCAGTCAGACACACAATCATAAGTATCACATGGTTTCTCTTACATGAGAAACACCATATATAATATATGTGCATATTTGTTTTAAAACTATTTTAATATATGTTAACTATGCTTTACTTATACTACTAGTTTATTTTAGTTAATTGACAAGGAGATAACAGGCATGCTTGGTACATGCCTGTAGTCTCAGCACTTAGGAGGCTGAGGCAGAAGGATTGCTGAGTTCAAGGCCACCCTGAACTACACAGCCAGACCTTGTCAAAAAACAAAGCAACAGTGAAAAAACCTGTAACATGTGCAGGCACAAAGTCCCTTGATGAGCATGATCATTATGTATACCTAAAATGTATCAATAAATTTAGGTTAAAAGAAAATTTGGTGTTATTATCGGTTTCTTCTTTATAAGAAGCTTTGATTTTTTTTTTTTTTTTAAGCAGTCACATTATTACTAGACAGGATTGGAGTAGTTTCCCCAAGGAAAAGACACAACCTCAACATGGACTGCTGGGTAGATTTTTTGCTCTGGTTAGAGAAAAAGAATCTTCAGGATGTCTTAGTGACATCTGTGAAGGCACAGAAAGATTTATTAGGCAAAATTAGAGGAGTATACACGCAGCTGGGCAAGCACAGCTGTAATCTCAGCACTCTTCCAAGTGTACCACCATGGCCAGTCAAGTTTATAGTATCTTTAGGGAATTTGAGTGTAACAGGCCAGAAGAGAAAAACGAACAAGTTTAGGCAGCATAAACAAGCCTAGAGAGCATAGATATGGAGCCCAGATATGGATAACTTTGTATAGCTGTATTCTTAAAAGTACAGTTGTAAAATTATGATTCTTGTCCCATTTCTACCTATATTTAACCAGTGTTTTGTATCTTAGTGTAAGTTGTTTTATATAAATAATCTGAATTTGACTCTTCTTCATTCATAGATTGGCCTGGAGGTACTCCTACCACCTTGTTAATGGCCTCCACAAATTATCTAGAGTCTGAGATATCCAGAGATAGGACTTTTTAAAAATTTTCAGATTTTTTTTTTTGATTGGGAGTCAAACTCAGGACCTTAGGTTTGCTAGGCAGGCTCTTATGCCACTGAGCTATATCACCTAGCCAGAACTATGCTTCCTATAGAACAAGCTCTAGGCTGGGGCTGGGGTCTGGGATAATTATGTTGCAATTATGACCAATTATTTCAGCTGGTGTCGGTGCAGAATGATAACACAAATATTAGTGCTGATGATTTTATACAGACAAAAAGAGAATCTGAGCATTCAGCAGTTTAGTTGGCAAATATAAGACAGGTAACTACAACACCGCTATCAGAATGCTACGGTTTTCCAGCTGAACAGCAGAGAACTGCTTCCCATTGCCTGTGGCCTCTAGAGTAGGTGCGCCCTTCCTCCTCACTGCTTCCAGGGTCTGGCCAATGAGTGATGTCTTGGGAAGACTTACCTGTACTTTGTCTTTCCTTCAGCCCCCATCTCCCCTTCTGTCCCTCTTGGGAGAATGTAGCCACCTCTGGCCAAACTCTCTGCGTCTCCATTGAAACAGGTTAATTTTTTGACAGCGTTATATTGTCTTGGTCTTCCATTTGTTAGTTGTTGGGCACAGAACTTTTTTGCGTCCATTAAAAAAAAATCTTGAAATCACAGGAAGATAATACAACCTTATGAATACATTAAAGGACCCTGAATTGTAGCCTTTCTTTCTTGGGGGGGGGGCACCAGGGATCAAAGTCACAACCTTGTGCTTACCAGGCAAGTGCTTGAGCCTCTGAGCTCAATCCCTGGCCCTGAATTCTTTCTTTTTCTTTTTTTTTTTTTTTGGTACCAGGGATCGAACTCACGACCTCATGCTTGCCAGGCAGGCACTTAAGCCACTGAGCTAAATCCCCGGCCCCCTGAATTCTTTCAAATAGTTATGTACATTATGTGAATTTTACATCAACTTAAAACTTTTTTCACCACTTGTTATAAAACCTACAAACTTAGCTAACTAAGTGGGATATTTGGATATCTGTGACACCTACAGCATTTTAATTTTCTTTCTTCCCCCTTTCTCCTCTTGCCTGTGGGTGTGGTATGCTTGACTAAATAGTAGCACTTGGCACAAGACTATCATAGTATAAATGCTCCTTCAGTATCTAATGTTTTAATTTTTCTGTCAAGAAAGAAGGAAACTCTCCTACTCCAGCCCTGCCTCCTGCAGTGCATTAGAGGCTGTGGTTCCTGTCTTTACCCTTTTGTAGCTATGTTTGTGACTTAGACTTTCTGCCTTCTTGTTGCCCTTACTTGAATGTGCAGCCCACTGCACCTGATCTCTCACCTGCCTCAGCTTCATGTTCCTTTCTCTAGCCTTGGGTTGGAGCTATAACATCTTACGTGGGACAAGCACTACCTGTGTCTTCTGCTTTTCTCTTCTCTTGCTGATTCTTTGGCTGCTCTCTTTTCATCCTCTTTTCTTCCCATAGGTATAATGGTTATGGTCAAATTAGGTAAATCCTGGTTGGTTGGTTGGTATTAAGCAAAGAACTGTGTGTATAAAATAATTGTGCAGTCACCCTTAGGGTACATTAGGGCCATTTTTAGGAGAAAGAACATGCCTTCATGTTCAGGGGACTGTTGAGCTTCTATCTTAAGTCAGGCACCCAACTTTGTGGACAGAGGTCTCAGGGATGCTGTCATGAGCAAATGGCCTGCATCAGAGTTCTACAGCTATCATCCTAGGGGATAGAATGTCATAGGATCCATGGTCCTGCACATTGAGTATGGCTGACCATGTGGTACATGTCTATAATCCCAGGATTTAGGAGATTGAGGCAAGAGGATTGCCTTAAGTTTGAGGTCATCCTGGACTACATGATGAAACCTTGTCTCAGAAAACCAAACAAGGGCTTGAGATTTAGCTCAGTGGCATAAGCACCTGCCTTGCAAGCACGCGGTCATGAGTTCGATCCCCAGTACCGATTAAAAAAAAAATACAGAACAAAGAAAACATTAAAAAAAAAAGAAAACAAAACAAAACAAACCAAACAAAAAGTTGAGTGCGGCTGCACCTGCAGAATACTCAGATGCTCAATAGAAGGAAGTAACAGGAAATGCAACTTCAGGATTGCAGAGCAGAAGACAAAGTATTGAAAAGTATTGCAAAGGGACTGGAGATTATAGCTTAGTGATAGGGCATTTGCCTGGCCTGCATGAGGCCCTGAGTTTGGTCCGCAGCAGCAGGAAGGGGAAAATAACCATATAGAGAATAGGACTTTAGACTGTCCTGTTTTATTTTAGTGGGGCTGGGGGTGGAACCCATGACCTTGTATATAGAACCAAGTACACTACCTCTGAGTAGTAGTCTATATTCCCAACCGTTTTTTATTTTGAGACAAGGTCCCAGTAAGTTGCCTGGGATGGCCTTGAGTTTGTAATCTTCCAACCTCAGCCTCCTGAGTGGCAGTGGTTACAATTGTCAGCCACCATGCTTGTCCAGGATGCACATTTTGTATAGATACACAGAAATACAGAGTGCCATGTCTTGCATAGAAAATACCCCACAGCCTGCAGCAGAGATTTACAGGAGCATCATGAAACATGAAATGTCTGGTGGCTGGTGGTGTTGGTGTTGGTGTTGGTGGTGTGTGTGTGGGGTCTTGAGAAGTACTGAGTCATGCTGTGAGAGATGTGTATGTCTTCATTAATTCACAAGAGGGAAAGTTCCTTGTTGAATTTAATTATTAAAGATCATAGTTTTAAATTTAGATACAACCTAGAAGATGGTTTAGTCATGAAAGATTGGAAGACTAATTATAAAATACTTATTCCTGCTAATATTTGTTTGAAGGGAATATGATTGAACTCTATAATATTGGCATATTTAGAGCCAGAAAATCTGTTATAAAAAGTCCCACAAACCAAAATGTTGAAAACAGGACATAGAAGTCAATCTTCAGAAATGAAAATTAGCATAAGATAAATCTTATAATTTAGCAGTTGTTGTGAGTCAAGTAAGCAGAAAGCTTGTTTTTCAGAATAGGGAACATAAAACAAAGGCAGCTTACAAAAGCTAAGGACATACCATATGTTGGGAGGTCCAGTAACTTACTTCAATGTGTGACTGCTCTGTAGAGAGAATCTAATGTCTTCAGGGTGTGGAAATATCCTTGGAATTCAGAGCAAGATGGCCCACCTTCCTTCAGTTTCCTTTAAAATAAAGCTAACTTAAGGGAAAACAGCCAGCAAGGCCAGTCCAAGCTAGAGATCCTTGTACTAGGAATGTTTGGACTATGTTTAGTTACTGAGTAAAGAAGAGCCATAGGCAAAAAAGGTGCTGTTGAGGACTCATAACCAAGGTAAGCAGAAGTCAGATCAATGCATAAGAGCCATTTGTCCATCTGATGTTTGGGATAAAGACAACAACGTGTTCATTAGATCCAAACCCCGATCTTACTGAGACATTAGCCGTGAGTTCTGCATAAAGTTGTCAGATACTCATGGTCAGGCACCATGGGGACATGTTATGTCAAAGCACTTTATGCTGGGTAGCAGAAGATTGTGTTGACATCTCTGGCTGCTAGGGCAAGGTGCAGTAGTCTTCAGTGCTTCATGGTGATGACCAAATGGTCAGTTTGTGGAATTACCAAAGGATTCAGAGAAGGGATCACTTGAGGTGGAACAAAGTTTTCCAGTTCTTGAAGGGTTGCTTTGTGAAAGGAGTAGATTGACTACAGGGTTAGAAATAGGACATAAGACTGAAGGACCCAGGATGGTTTGGTGCCATATAGCAAAGAACTTGCTTCTAGTTTTAGTTATTACAAAGTGGCTTTGTGTAATGGTTGCTGAGAACTGTAAAGAATCAGATTTTTATGCTTTTACAAGAAACTAACAAGGTAGCCTGTCAGTTTATTGAATGCTAGCAGGACACTAGGTCTCTTAAACAGAGACGGTGGTGCCAGGGGTTTAGCTTAGCCGTGTAAGTGCCTGCTTGGCAAACTCGAGGTTGTGAGTTTGATCCCCGGCACACACACACAAAAAAAATCAAACAGAGACAGTGGTAATATTCATGATATAGCAGGCAGCATGAACATTGCCTTGTTTCATCAGTTCCCACGGCCCTAAGTTCCACAAAAGTGATATAGGGATGGAAGTGGATCATATGGATACTTGGGTTGCTTTAGAGGAAAAGAAGCTTGAGTTTAGATCTCAGGCCAGCCAGTCAGCCTCTGCCTCATTTGCCATACTTCCAGATGTGGGCGATTACAGCATCTGCCTCTGAGGGTTGCTGTTAGGATAGATGAGATGAGACAGAAAAACACGTAACATACAACAAGCACTTGATCAACTTTGGACAGGTCTTATTTACATACATCCATATTGTGTTAGTTAGCTTTCTGTTACTATAACAGATACCTGAAATAATTAACATGAAGAGAAAAGGGCTGGGTATAGTGGCACACATCAGAAATCTCAGCACTCAAGGAGACTGAGGCAGGAGGATTGCAAGTTCAAGCCAAGCCTTGGCAACTTTGTAAGACCGTGTCCCAAAATAAAGTATTAAAAAAGGACTAGGGATATATATAGCTTCGTGTAAAGGCCTTGGATTCCGTCTCCAGTATCATACAGAGGGATTGTGGAGAGAAGGTGGGGGCTAAGAGTGTAACTCAGTGTAGGATACTTGTCCAGCATGCTTCAGCCTTGGGTTCGGTCCCTAGCACCATGAGGGGGAAAAAAAGATTCATTTTGGCTTAGGGTTTTAGAGGTTGACCCAGTTACTTTTGGACCTGGAGCAAGGCAGCATATCATGGCAGGTAGCCTATGTTGAAGCAGAGCTGCTCACTCGTGACTGAGAAGCAAAAGAAGAGGAGGAAGGACGTTGACCCTCTCTACCCTCAGGAACACACCCCCAGTGACCTGAAGACTTCCTACTAGTCCCCATTATTTAAAGGTTTCACAGCCTCTCAATAATGCCCAGTTAGCGAATAAGTCAACACATAGGCCTTTGAAGAATTTTGAGACCTAAACTATAGTGCATATGGTTAAAAACAAATGCAGAAAATGTGCATACTTACAAAGCTAGGTGTGATGGTGCATGCCTGTAATGCTAGCCTTTGGGAGACTGAGGCAGGATTCCCAGGAGTTCAAGGCCAGCCTGAGCTATATGTAGTGAGACGCTTTCTCAAAACCCCACCAATAAGTAGAGATTCTCCTGGAACTTAGACCGCAACTTAATGAAGCTTTGAAAAATACATTTTGGCTAATCACCTCCAGTTCCAGTATCTTCAAGAAAGAGAAAAGTGAAATGTAAAGTTTGCAGGCTAATTTAGAGCTTGTGAAACTGTTACCTTTCAAAAAAGATTCTATGAAACACCAAAATTAGCTTAAGGGAGTCCAGAGCTCTCTGTATAAAGGAAGATATAACAGAAAATACTGGTAAGGTTCATGGGAAATTTAAAATGTTGATATCTTTGGTGAGTTTTGATATTAAAATCTTATAGCCTCAGTTGGAGGCTGAGTAGTAAAAACAAATGCAAGTGCGGTTTCTCCTATTATACACTACTATAGATCACATGTGTGATCCCAGAAAGAGTGGGAACTGTGCCACCCAGCAAGCAGTTAGTTACTAGCCGAACATCTCAGTTCATTTCCATTCTTACACTGTTTTGCTAGAGTCTGTGATTAGGGTTCAATCACCAGTAGTTATCCCTTCCTCCCTTTAGATGCTAATCATAAACCCTAGGTTGTTTTATTTGTGCTTCTAACCTACTGGCTATAACTCAGGGTTCCCACAACTTTCTCCTCCTTTTGAACTAATTTGTTCTCAGGATTCACAAAACTCAGGGAAATATGTTTACTGCTTTATTATAAAAGGGATCTGAAAGGTTATGATGATGAGGCTCCAGGGAAAGGATGTGTATTTTCATGTCTCCTTGTGTTCAGTAAAGCTGTCCATACCCTGTCCTGTTGGATATCAGTGGAAACTTCATTCATAGGTATTGACATAGGGACAGTCCTGTAGAAAGGTGATTGACCAAAAAGCCTGTGAACTCATGCTAATAGAGTGGGGAAACTCCATGAGGTTCATCTGCAGATTCTTTCCAGTCTTTCTGTACAACATTCCTTTATTCAGGGTATGGGTAGGACCCCTCTGGAATAAGTAGACTCCTAAAACCCACTATCAGACAAGGTAGGAGTGATCATTAATTGTTCAGTGTCAGTTTGGCTTGGCCAAGAATATGATTAGAAAATCAGTGACAATGGACCAGCGGGTTAGCTCAGAGGTCTAAGTGCCTGCCAGGTAAGTGCAAGGTCGTGAGTTCAATTCCTGTTACCAAAAAGAAAAAAATGGGTGACAAAGGTATTTGGAGGAAGAAGTATGTGGATTAGATCTATCCATATGGACAAAAGATGGGAAGATATCTGTGTCATGTGTGAATGTTCACCAAAAGGTGACCTAAGCAGTAGATGACTATTTAATTGATTGTTATTTACTTACTTACTGTTGTAGTCAGAAGTTACAAGGAGAATAATTACATATAGGACACAGAATTTATAATGCTATTTTATGGTGGTCTCCCAGAGTTAAATACAAGAAAATGCAGGAAATCTATACACAACACCAAGTACCTAGATTTTCAGCCAAGGGCCTAGATCCCACAGCAATGTCCTGCATGGATCCAGCTGAAGACCTAGAGCCCATGACAGTGCCCCCTGCAAGTCCAGCGGAGGTCTAGAGCCCACGACAAGGACTCATGCAAATGTCTGTTCTATGGATCTACACTGGGAAGGCCCAAAGGTCAATGGTGGAAGCTAGGAAGTTTGTGCCAGTGGGGTGAAGGATCTGTGCCCCTAGGTTGAAAGTTCTACACTGTAGCCAAGAAGTGACACTCAAAATAAGGACCAGAGCTGCCCTGAAGAGTAACACAGCTATCCTCAATGGTGATGAGATCCCAAGCTCCTCCGACGATGAAAACAGTCGAGTACATGTCAGAAAGCCAACATGGCTAGCTTCTCCTGGATATTAAACAGCATACTTACTATCTTCCCTTCCAGAGCCAGGAAGCGATGCTCAATGTAAGGAGCAGAGCTCCCCCACAGTGAACCACAGCCAATCTTAATGGCAAGGTCCCGAGCTCCTCCAGTGATAGTGGCCGAATTCATATGAGGGAAGCTAGCCATGAAAAGCTCCTCCAGGAGAACCAGTGGCTACAAACAAGAACACTTAGAAGAACTCACAATACCCAACCAACTTTTCCTCTCTGTTTTTATGCTGGCAACTCTCCTCAGATGGGACCCCTACGCGAAATGCCATGTTGATTTATCTCAGCTGGTGTTAAGGTGACCACCAGTTTTTAATCCATAACACTTTGTTTTTTTTGGGACAGGGTTTTGCTATGTAGTTCAAACTGGCCTTGAACTCACTCTGTAGCCAGACTGACCTCAAATTCAGGTAATCCTCTTGCTTCAACATCCCAAGTACTGGAGTTACAAGGCATGCCCACCAGAATGTTGCTGGGTATGGCAGTACAAGCCTGTAATCTCACCAGTTGGGAGGTTGAGGTAGGAGGATCACTGTGATTTGGGGGCCAGCCTGGGCTACAGTGAGTTCAAGGCCTGACTGAACTACATGGCAAAACCCTGTGCCAAACAAAGGGGAGTAGGGGAAGGAATGAAATTATAAAATGTTAGAAGAGTAAACATCACCCTAAAAAAAACTGTTCTAGGGAGGGGCTTAATGTATTTCAGTCTGGACACAGGATAGTTGTATTATGTTAGCCATAATTTTGAACTTGCTGTTGTATTTGGAGATTAAGTACAGTTTAAGGAGCTATTTCTAGTTGTCAGATTGACAAGGAATGGATTGTGATTGTGAACTTGATTTGAGTGAAAATTTTCTAGCTGATCAGTAAAAGCTCTGACTGTGTCTGTGGATGATGACGTGTAGACTGAGGAGGGAAGACACACCCAGGATGTGGGGAATACCAACCCAAAGGCTTATAGCCTGGATGAAGTAAAAAGGGAAAGAAGGAAGTCTTCCCTTTTTTTCAGAGGAGCTCTGGTCTTTGCCATTGCCTTTGGGTGCTCATTTCCAGTTCCTTCAGCTTTCGGCACAAACTCTTCAGCCTTCCAACACAAACTTTTGACTTTCCACATAGACTCACAGGGCACTCTGCAGTAATGCTCCATGCCTTTGACCTTCAACTGGATCCTCCAGCTCTTCAGCGCACAGATGGCCATTTTACATTCTTCCATCCCTGATCTCGCAGGTGACTATTGTAAGCCTACCTAGTAAATCCTCTATATAATCATACATATATAAAATATTAAATCTAGCTGGGAATTTAGCTCAGCGGCTTAAGCACTTGCCTGGTAAGTGCAAGGTAGTGAGTTCGATCCCTGGTATAAAAAAAAATTAAGTCTGCTCCTCTTGTGAACCCTGATGCAGCACATCAGAGCATTTTTTTTTTTTAAACAGACAAGTCCAAGACAGAATGGAAGGGAATGACTAGAGTTTGTATGACTCATCTTGGAGAAAAAATTAAGGGTTTTTTTTTCCCCCAAATCTTTTGTTTTAAAGAGGAAAAAAATTTCAAAACCCAGGCTGGGGATTTAGTTCAGCAGCATAAATGCCTGCCTGGCAAGCGTGAGGTACTGAGTTCCATCCCCAGTACCAAAATAAAAAATTAAAAAAAAAATTCAAAACCCAGTAATTGGGGGTAACAATGGCACTGTATATTGTTATCTTGAAATCAATTACTCAGAGTGTAAGATATCTGCATTTAATCATCTGAACAACACTAGCACAAACCTTTCTCTTCAATAAACTCAGAGAATCAGTAGTGTGACTATTTTCACTACTGTATATATTTACACACACATAATTGTTTCTTTTAGCTCCTCACACTAGTGAGACAATATGTTTACACATGCGTATCTGATTTATTTCACTTACGAGTATGCTAGCCTGAGCTACATAACAAAATCCTGTCCCCTGCCTTGCGGAGGGAGTTACAAACCAGGAACCATAAGCAAAAATGTGAGAATGATTGACATAGATAATATAATATAAATAATATAAATATTCCTGAGATAAATTTCTAAAATCTTGTATCATGTTTTCTCACAAGACCATTTGTTGTTAATGCCCGGTGCTGCCTTCCCAAAAGATGAATTTTTTTTTTTTTTGTACCGGGGATCGAACTCATGACCTTGAGCTTGCCAGGCAGGCACTTAAGCCACTGAGCTAAATCCTCAGCCCTCCAAAAGATGAATTTAAGTTCAACAATATATAACTTTATGACTTTACACATAAGATACATCCTCTTTTAGTTTTTGTCTTTTTGAGACAAGGTCTCATCATGCAGTTAGGCTGGCCTTGAACTCACTTTGTAGCCCAGGCTGGCCTGGAACTCACAGTGTAGTCCCCCTGCCTGAGCCTCCTGAGTGCTGGGATTATAAGTATGTACTGCCATGCCTGGCTTCTCATAGTTTTGCATATCTTTTTTTTAAAATTTATTTTATTTTATTTTTAAATTTTATTTAAAGAGAAAAAAAAGCAATACAGAGAAAAAGGTAGAAACAATACAAAACCTCAAAAAAAACCATAAATCACTAGTTGACAAACCACATACTCCCCGAAATAGCTGTTCATGTTACAGAATTAAGGCAAACAAAGTGAACACACAGTGAAGCTGCAAACAGAAAAAAAAGGATGGAATAAAGCCAATTGAGACAGTATAGTGAAATTGGCACAGAACATCACAGCAGGTCACCAGGACAACAGTAACAGGCAACATTGTATATCTCGTTGTCTTCACAATAGTTGTTCTTCTACTA
>PVJX010023280.1:0-29520 GCA_004027295.1 Dolichotis patagonum | reverse complement strand
TTTTTATTAATGTTGTTATATACTGCTGAGACATCATGGTAACCATTGTAGATCACCTTGTATTGCAGTTTTATATGACTTTTTTGCCTCATGCTTTTCTAGGAATTGTTTTGTTTTATCTTTCTCTGTTTTGTTTTTCCTGCTAATACAGAAATGATAGATATACATGTAGAGACTCATGCATGTGTAGAGCTTATAAACAGTTTACAAGAACCAACTATATAACACATGTTGCAGTGAACAACTACTTTGAAGAAAAAGAGACACTACAATACCCAGTGCTGATTCCATAATGTCATGATGTGAAGTCCAGCAAAACTATCACTTTTTGCTCAAAGTGATTTTAGTTTGCTTTGCCTTGTTTAAGTTCAACCCACATTAAGGTATGGACAGCTGTTTAGAGGGGAATGAGAGACACTATGACAGCCATTCTTGGCTTCCCTAATGTGTGGTCTTGAAGACCTGAAATGCCCTTCTTGTCCTGCTCAGATCAATTCCATACTAGGTTGTTTCATGTGAATTCCCTGTGTGTGACAATATGGACAACTATTTGGAAGAAAACAAGAGTCAATATGATAAAGAGTGAATATCTCTGATTGTCTAGTTTTGAAATTTTTGTCTCTTACATTGCTTTCTGGTCATCTGCTTTGCTGTGTTTTGTTGTGTTTAATTTTACCCTTTTGATATAATTGCATGTATATTTGAGTAGGTAAGATGGATGACCATATTGCTGCTTTTGTCAGATCGTGGAGCAGAACTGTTAACAGTCTCACTTTTTGAATGTCTACATTACATGTTTTAACTTTTTAATTTGAACAACTATTTCCAAGAAGTCAGTATATAATTTGTCAAGTAATAATTTCTTAGGTTTTTCGTTGTTGTTCTTTTCCTTTTTTCCTTGGAATTCTGTATTGTTGCTACCCTTTATTCTGTTTTGTTTTGTTTTTTCTCTTTAAATAAAATTTTAAAAAAAGAAAAAAATACAATACATTCCTATGCTCTGAAGAGAAACACATTAGGCAGACTAGTTATTCTGAAAATAAACTGAAGTATAAAAACATACATAATTCATTTTATAAAGGTATACTGCATGTTGAATCATCTGGAAGGATTTTTCAAATGATGTTTTAAAATGATCACCTCAAGTATTACAAAATATTACTACATAAAATGAATTTGGCCAATCTGAGTTAGTAATGATACAGACTGTGGCAGGTGTTTAAAAATACGCAGTTTTAGCTTTTCAAGAGTACTTAATAAATAGACCTAAGCTAACAAAGTACTGCCTAGCAGGAATCCTCAAGAAACATGCTAACGAGAATATCAATTGTGTTTAAAATGGTACTTTCCGTGCACTAGAGAATGATTTAGAAGCATTTCATCTCTTTCCGAGATCTCAGTCCAGCTTAGATTTTCCTAGAAAATTCTCCCATTAGCAAATAAGTCAAAAGTAAAATTTTCTCCAGAATTAGAGAAGTTACACTGTGCTTTATATGATTTCCTACTAATTTAATGAACTTCAGTGGCTTTGAAACTTTCCAGGAGAAAAATAGCATGCACTGATATCACAACAGTATATTAGCAACACACGCTGATGTGCCAGGCCAGGCAGAAATGTGTTATAGCCTGTATCATATCCAGTGCCATGAGGAATGTCACTGGTTGTTTCATCACTTGCATTATCCCTCTTTCTACTGAGGAAAATTTTGCATAAGTTTGTATAAGGTGCTCAATATGGTAATTTTTTACAATGCAAAGAAGATTACATTGGAAAGAAAGCAACAATATTACAAGTTTACAAATTAATTGAGAAACTACTGGCAAATCATTTGGTAACAATTTGAGTTTTATTATAAAGAAAATGTAGCCCAATTTTTTGTTTCATGACCATCAATGGCCTTTTAAAAGTCTTTTCTGGAGTGTAGACCCCATTAAGGCACTTCCGCTTTTGCCATAGCTGTATTGTTTTCATTATTCTGAAATGACTTTGGATATTGCTTTCCAGAAAATTTAAAGTATTTTTAACACACATACTGCTTCACAGAAGACTGGTGGACCCGGATGCATGATTGCTTATTACCTCCATAATCTGAAAGACACACAGAATAAGACCTAAACGAGGTGCTGGCTATTCTACTTGACACTTGAGTTGTTAAAGTTTTTTAAATCTAACTGGCTATGTTTCTTTCTAAGAAGAAATTTAACTGCTCATCTTTCTTATTTCATTGTATGCCTAAGTCTGAGAGTTGAGTTTTACCTTAATTCAAGATTGATTGTTTTCTCATCACATGCACACAAAATGTGTTTCTTATAGCTATCTTATTTTTCACCATGCTAGTGTTTTTCTGTGGTTTTCCTATGCTGGCCTTTCATCTGGGTCTCAATTATTTGCATTTCAGAACACATCTTTAAGTTTCCCTCATGCATTTTTTTCTTTGCCTGCTTTTCAAGTAACAGTGTTCCTCAGGGTTTTCTAGAAATTCTTCTGCTTATTTTATTCATATGTGATTTTAAGTTTATGACATCATGCCATGCTACATGTCACAGCTACAAATGCATATATTTGAATGCCTACAGGACATATCTTACTATATTTTACATAAGCATGAAGCCACAAATATCTGAAGTAGAATTCATTACTTACCACCTTAGACTTCTTAGTCATTCTAATGTTTTCCTCTTCCTGCCCTGAATATATATATATATTTGGTCTTTTTTAGACAGACTTTCACTCTGCAGGCCAAGCTGGCCTTCAGCTACCTATGTAGCCCAGGCTGGCCTTCAACTCACAGCAGCCCTCCTGCCTCAGCCTCTGTTGTGCTGCGATTACAGATGTGAACTACCATGCCCAGGCTCATTGGTTCTTTCGTGCTCCTTTTTATAACTATGTCCACTAGACATCAGCCCCATCATTGCTGCCTTTGTACTATCTCAGACTTTTTGCCATCTCTCTGTGTTTCCAGCTTAGGTATTTCAGAATTAATTCCACACAACTCCAGCAAAGTCTAAAGTACAAATCTGATCAAATCAGGTGTTTTAAACCTGGATCATTGTCATCTCTCAGCCTCAGTCATTCCCCTCTGTATCTAGGTATCTCCCAACCAAGGGAACTGAGTTGTCTATTGCTTTGTGCCCTGTTTCTTGCTTTGACCTTGAATTTCAAATGCTGTTTTCTTCAACTCTTCCATCTACATTCATAAACTTTGTCAGACATCTTGGTATTTCTTCCACATTATCACGGAAGTCTTTAAACATTTCTTTCGTGCTAAAATCTTTCTTTCCTTTATCCACTGACCTTGGTTAGAAACTTACAACACACCTCTATCATATCTCTGGCATTGTTTATCAAATGATATCATGATTTTAGAGTTACTTTTGCAATTTTCTATATAAACCATGGTCTCCCTAAAGTCACAATGCTACTTCCATAAACCTAACATTGTAAGCACTCAGTACATAGTAGGACCTAATTTTGAATGACTGGAGCTTTAACACATATCATGTATATTACTGCAACTTGATTACTGTTAGAAACTTTAGCATGTGTATTAATGGTCTTAGGAATCTATTTTATTTTTTTCAAACTTTTGTCACTTGTAAGTTAATTTTAGGTTCTCACATTTCTTCTGTAGTGTAATATGACAACTATTTTGAAAGCAATCCAAATGCTTCATCTTTATATCTATAAATATAATATATTCCAATACTATACTTATATTTAGGCTTTTCTTTTCAGATTAATATATCACTTGCCATTTTTAATAGTTTCATAATCAAATTTTATGATTTTTCTATTTTGTATTGTATTTTCTGATGTATGTCCTCCCATCTAAAATAGCCAACCATTGTATTCAATTACTTCTACTTCTTCCACTTAAAAAATAATTTATATCTATGAATATATTACTTTTCTCTCTCTGACTTTCTTTTGAGAATATGCATTGCTGAGCTTTTACAATAGCTTATTTCCATTTCATAACTTTGAAATTCTGCCACCTAGTTTCTCAGAGATTTTTATTCACTGAAATTTTTGACACCAAGCCCAATATAATATCATGGAGTATTATTATGCTTGGTAGGAAGAAGGATTTCACCATATATGAAAAATGTCTGCAATTGACAAGCAAATGCAATCTTTCCAAAAAGTCATATCTTTATACAGATCATCTGAATTCACTGAGGTTTTTATATAATATGAATAATAAGCATCTAGAAAAATAAACATATTTATAATGCTGAATTTGCTAAGAACTAAATCTGATACTTACATAAGTTTAAAATATGTATATAGACTGTACACACCTATAATTGTACATTTTAAAATGGTTATGTTTGTTCAAAAATCCTAATTTTAAATAATCAGTAATTTATTTTCATACATGGTTCTTTTTTCCTAGGTCAATCTTCAGCCAACTTTTATTATTAAATCTAAAATTTGTTAAAAAAGAAGTGTTAACATAAATTTTATACCAAGAAGCGAGAACTGTCACATGAAAATTATATGAATTGTAAGAAAAGTAATCACTCATACCAACCCTGTGACAACAATGAGAAAAGAAGAAGCTATGAAGAGAGAAACATGCATCCCAGTTTTAAAGAAAGCAGCTTTAAAAAATGTTAACGTCAAAAATATTGCACTAAAATAGAGCTCCTGAAAGGAATACTGAAAAAAGATATGATTTCATTTCATTGACAAAAAATTTATATATGCTTCTCCTTGGATGCACAGGACCATCACTGCACACAGGGAAAGTTTTCACAATGATTTCCTTTAAAATATACACATTAAACTTTTTGTGTCACAAATTCTATTGTCTTTAATTTCACAATTGTTTTAAAGAGTCATGCATCTTAGAACTAAAAGAAATTTCAACAAATTATTTAACCTTTCAAGTACATAAATCTCATCCTCACTCTACAGATAAACTTACTATAGCTAAAGAAGTTAAGTGACTTCACAAAGTCATCCAGTGAGTATTGGATGCACATAGCTGGGAATATGGGATGTCAATCCTATTCCCTTGTGCCTTGGGCAGTGCTTGTGTAAGTATGCATCATCTCTATACATAGGGTTTGCCAAATCTTGTTTGAAGCTTTTTATACTTAATGCATGTCACTTTTTAATGTTCTAAATGTGATATAAGAAAACACTTCATATTAGGGGGTTTTGTATATATTCACTCCTACCCAATTCAGGACTTATTCATTTCTTCTTTCTCTCATGAATATTTATTGACTGGCTGTTCTGTGCTATGAACTGTGCAAGATAGAAACATAAAATGTGAGCCATCACCACAGCCCTGACAATGTAGTGCAAACAATTAATTAAGCAGTGTGGTTGGCACAGCCTTTCCACGCCTATAGTAAAACTGAATTAGCAAAACATCTGACTGAAATGCGGGAGTGAGGAACATGATCAACAGCACCTAGAGGACTACTGGAATGGCCAACTTGTTCAAAATCATTGTCTAGGCACAGAGGAAGCCACAGCACATCTTGTTGGCTGAAGGGAGTAAGAATTTGTGGGTCATAGAGCATGAATATATTCTGGAAGATACAACTGGAGGTGTAAATACGGATCAAGTCATTGTGAGCTTTGGAATTCTTATAAAGCAAATTGTATTGAATCCCAAAGAAAACAAGGACTAGACAGTCATCTCTCATTCTCATGTCCTATTTTATGGTGAGTAAAACATTAAACAATATTGTGATATGCATCCTTGATTTCTGATTCCCTTTCTGAAGAGATTTCTCTATATGGTAATTACTCTTCTTAGCAATACTCCAATTTAATATTCATTTGCAGATCTGTTTACACTTTGTCCCAGGGGTAAGAATATAGAAGTTACATTTAGAATATTTAATTATTAGCTTAACTTATTGATCACATCAGTGTAAGGGATTGTCTTAAGTGTTTTATATTTACAATCTTGGTTTAATACCATAAAACCCTATTAAATAGTCTATCTTGTCACACATTATAGATGAGAACTTTCATATTCAGAGAATCTAAGTAATCTGCCAAAAGTCACATAGCTAGGAGATCAGTGTCATTTCCAATATCCCAGAGAGATATTTTTTCTTCTTCGTTGATCAAAGTTTATACTCTGAGTGCCAAAACATACTGATATAGATTTCACTCTATAATTTATGACAGGGTTTTGAAAGAATAGTATTCAAAGTTTAGAACAGCTAACATTGGTAGTACAAGGTTTTTGTGAATATCATAGAAATGTGTGTGATAGTATTTCTTCAAATACTATACCCCAAATATTTGAGATAGTATTTTTCAAGTGTGCATCCCAAATTCTACAGAGGTAGAATTTGCCTTCTTTTCTTTCTGACTCTCTTTCTAGTTAAGGCCACTCGACAATTTGGAACAGTAACCTCCACATTCTTTTCCACATTCTCTTGTTAATTTCACTCTGATATCCTACTAGCACTATGGGATGGGGTCGTGGCTGGGGATAAAACCCAATTCCTCATACAATCCAACCAAGTGCTCTATGCCACTGAGCTACATCCCCAGGTGTGTACAGTTCTGAGCAAGGTCCCTAACTCTCTTATCTTATTTTGCTCAACATGGAGCTCAAATATTTCCTTAATCCAAACCTACTGTTTTTTCTAACATCTGTCAGTTATTTTGGTCAACTGGGCATATCATTAACATGAGGAACTTAACACTATGTGTAAACCCACTGCTAATACCTTATTCCAATTACTTATTCAATATTAAACAAGGCATATATTTTTAATTTTTTTCACCTTTTATATTTAGTGTCTACCTTAAAATCTATGACCTATTCTTTTGAACCCAGAAATCTATATGGACATATATATTTTATTGTAAATCATTATTGTTAGGCACAGGCATATTTGAATGTACACACACACACACACACACACACAGAGGATGCTGAAAAGTGAAGTAATTGACATAAAGAAACTTGTAAACTTAGTATTAAGACTCTCTACTTCTCAGACCTAATCATAATATCCAACATCCAATAAAACGTGTGAAATGTATAATAGTTCTTTCCTCTGCTACTTGTCATTTCTATACTAACCAGTACAAGAAAGACACCTTAAATGTTGATGATCTTACTCTCAGCAAGCTTCAAAGTACTTCTCTGATCACCCTAATTACAATTATGGGAACCACTGCAATAACATAAATAATTGCATTCAAAAATCATAAACACTAAGATTCATTTACATTTTATCTTGAAAGCTCAATTTAAAGATTCATCTTCCCTGAAGCCTTCTCTGTATACAAGGGCAAAAGGAAAATTTTTCTGCATCTACCATTTTTATTTCATTGTTCTATACTGGTACTATACAGCTGACTCTGTGGATACATAAAAGGATTTTTGGTAACAGCAAGACATTTATACACATAAAATGAAAATGAACATGTAATAATTGACTAGGAGTTGAGTTTAAAGTAATAGAATAAGTCCCGCTAACAATGAATATCTAAGTACTTAGGAAAGAATGTAGGGAGTACAAATTGCATAGGGCCCGTGGGCTTTCCAGAAAGACTTTGAAATCCTTTAGCTTGCATATGAAAATTTATTGCAAATGGATTTTTACAGCATAAGGATGTTACTTAAAGAGCAATTCAAGGCTCAGTGTGATATTTAGATTTAATATTTTACAAGCCTTACAGTTAACTCTCTTTAACTCTTTGGAAATTCAAACATGGTGTAGTCTTGTAGCTGAATGAGTGTATTAGCCTTATTATTTATGGTTTTAAACCAATCCAGTAGAACAACCAAGAAAAAAAACCAGAAAGGAAGAAGGAAAAGAAAATTATAAAGCATAGAATTTTCTATCAAACCAATAAATTTTCTATCAAAACCAATAAAGTTATCATTTTAGACCAGCCATTTAACCTGTATTAAGACAAGTTACTGAAGTGCATAATAGACAAATAACAATGCATCGTTCTCAGTAGGGGTGAGACAATATGAACATATTTATGTGCTCAATAAACAATAAGTAATTTATCAACCCAGGAAATATTTAAGAAGAGATCTTACCTCTGTGAATGCTATTTCATATAAAGGAAAGAAAAATAATTTCTCAGAAAACCTTGTTTGGTCAAGTAATAACTTACTTAAAAGTAGTTTGTTTAATTTACAGTTTTAAATAATGTGGCTTCAACTTTAAAATTTTAATAAACAAGTTTATAAATGGAATAATCACGTACTAGGCAAATAGCATGCTCTTCTATTAAGTTTTTCAAAAAGATTTTTGTTTGTTTGATCCAACCAATTAACAATTATCACATCATTTCATGAATTTCTCAGAATAATATCTAAGTTTCATTCACAATCTTTCACACTAAAGATATTCTTTCCATAATAATGGAAAGTGCATTACAAGATTTTGAAAAACCTAAATTCTCCTCACAACTTCCTCATTACTACTTATGTGATCGTATGCAAGATAATTAGTGATTTCTGTATAAACAAAACACTTGCCATGTGTATTTCTCACGGGTACTAATAAGGACTAAGTAAACGAAGCACACCTGACAACAGTCTAAAGCACTCTGCAACTGTTCTCATATTACCTACTTACATTTTTTAATACAAAACTTTAATGTTGTAGGATTCACAATATATGTGGCTCTAAATTGCAACACTGTAAATTGTGTTTGTGTTCCACTTTAAAAATTAAAACAAATACCAGCTTCAGGCTTTTCCATGAGTGTCATTATATAGGTCGTTGGTGTGATCTGAGTGACCTTTCAAGTTAAAGGAGTTTGGGAAGATGGTTTGAAAGCTGCTTATGAAAAAAGGAGAGTAAGTGAGAGACAGCTGAGTCCACTTCAGACCTCCTCTGGACCCTCCCTGGAGCACACATCGGGAAAGTGGAACAAGCAGAGGCAGAAAAATTGTTTTTCTAAAAGTAACATAATTTTCAAGACTTGAAACCAATTTGAGCCATCTTTATGGATCTCTATTCTCCTGCCACAAGCATTAGGGTTTACAATCAGCTTCTTTTGCCTCAGTTTTAGCAACTACTGAGATTCTATTATCCATCTACAAGCGACTGTTCTAGGTTCAGGTAGGACTCTCTTCATATGCCTTGACTCATTCCCCAGGGATAGGAAGGAGGTTCAGAATAAATCTAGAGAATGACCAGCTGGTAAATGTGCTTTCATACACAGATATACTCCATGCAAAACTCACATCTCATCAAGGTGAAGTTAAACCTCAAAGAAAATAAAATTTATAGTTGAAATTATTTATATATCTAAGGTATAGTTTCGGATATACCAGACACAACATCAAAACTAAAGCTCTACTGCAGCTGTCTCATGAGATTTCTTTAGAAATTTAAGTTTCTTTTGTCAATTTCGTTTCTGTGGCTAATGCATTTTCTCTACAAATACTGCATGGTGAAAAGCTTTTATACTAACTTATGCATAAGGCACATCAACCCATCCTGACCTGCTTCATAACCTATTGTCATGTATTTACTTTTTTTAACTATGATTTGCAGAACTTGGATATAGAAGATTAAATTTGAGCTAGAGTTCAGAAAATTGAGACAAGGTCATAAACAGAAGGGTCAAAATTGCCTAATGGTTCATGGTAAGGAGTTTCGAAGAAAGGAACTATAACAAAGAACAAAGAGTTCTTACAGTGAAAGTTACACACTTAATTTGATAGTTTTTGTAATAGTGACCATCTTTTAGCTCAAATCTACATGAACTTTGTCCCCAAAGGAAAAAGTCATTGTAGAAGACAGGCATATGAACATTATTTCCAACATGCAGAAAAATTCACAGATACACTTGAAAATATAAGGGTTTATAAAAAATATGGTGAGTTTAGATTTAAAAATACTACTATAAAATACACATTTAATGATAAACCAAGACACTTCCCTTTCTGTGAGCACGTTTATTCCATGTTCTTGTCACTCTCTGAAGCAGGGATGGAAGTTTTATCTCTTGAGTGTTTTTACAAGCTATGATCAAAACTACCTTGAATCCTGCTGCCACATTCTAGCTAATGGAAACACAGATTTGTAAAAATATTACTCATTGGATGTGGCACCACGCTATATTCAGCTCTGCCCCAGTCAAAATGACAGTGGAGTGGACATTTTGAATTGAATCAGGACTTTGAGGCAACCATGACAGAGCAATTAAAAACACTCATAAAAGACTTCCAGCATTGCTTCAGAAAACTGCAAGAATGCTGGGATAAATGTATTTGAAAAGGGAATATTTTGAGGTCAGTTAATGGTAGTGTGTTTTTATCATAATTTTTCAAACAATTCAATCAATCTCCAAATTTTGTTTTTCAATCAAACCTGTACTATCCACAGAGATGTGTGTTCTCTGATGTTGCTGGCAGTGATTCTTCTGAATGATTCAAGAGTGAAGTTTGGTGGGTAAGAGCTGCTAAACATAAGCCTTGTTTTGAAGGCAGTGACATAGTTCCCTGTGAATCTATCATAGTCCATCCCACAGTGTGCTTGGTGCAAGGCTAGTCCTGCTGAGCCAACAGGAAAGCAGAGGAAGAAGGCAGCAACTACTGCCTTCATGGTGGCATCTTGTGAGTTTTTCATTGATAAAAGCAACATTTTCTTCACTGTTTCAATAATCAAGCTACAGCTGCTGATAAGCTGTGAAATATTGCTTGGTTATAATTTCATTTTATAATGCTATCCTCCTAATTTTAATTGTTTGTGTGTTATAGCAAAAGAACAAAAAGGGGATAGAGGAGGAAGAAAGCTAGACTTGAATATCTATAAATCCTGAGTAATTATTTCCAATGAATTAGTACATAAGATTAATAAAAGTGAGAAGCTGAGATGGTTAATTTTATGCATCATCTGCTCTAGTCCCTGTTGTACACTTGCTTTCTTAAACAGTAGTGTAAATGTTACTGTGAAGTTATTTTTTAAATGTGATTAATATTTATATCAACAGACATCCAGGAAAAATGGGAGCCTTCTATAATGTGGGTAGGACATATTCAGTCTGTTCAAGGCTGAGGTAAAGTGAGGTTTGCTGAGAAGGAAAAAATTGACTTCAAGACTACAATATAGAAACTAATTTCAGCCTGTTGTTGACTTGCCCTCTTCATTAGTTGATTAATTTTGATCTGTGTGTGTGTGTGTGTGTGTGTGCGTGTGTGTGTGTGTGCACGCGCACCTCTGTCTCTGTCTCTGTCATCTCCCCAAAGCTCTAGTATCCATAAATTTCTTTCTTTGTTCCTGACGTACATTGACTAAATCCTAAGTTCCTTTATATAGTATATAAGATATCAATCATTGGGCTGGGGATTTAGCTCAGCGGCATAAGCGCCTGCCTTGCAAGCAGGCAGTCATGAGTTCAATCCCTGGTACCGATAAAAAAAAAAAAAATGAAGATATCAATCATTTGCTTACTTGCTTGATCTCTTCTCTCCTCTCCTGCTGTGAAACTTCACTGCCATATAAAATTTCTTCTCTTTCTCCAAATCCATGATAACACTTTCACAACTGAATTTACCTACAACAATTTTTCTTCTGGCCCTCTTCCTTTCCCCTGCATGGCATACACTTTTTCATTTTTCCTAATTGTACTAAGACATCCCCTATAAAGTAGAAGAGTACTGGTATACTGACTCCAAGCTCAGCACCACAGCTAAATCTGCATATCTGATTGCCCAGAACTTATTGCTACATCTCAGTTTCTTTCGGTAGACTGTGAATCAGTGAGCATATAACCCCGTTCTCAAAATATAACCCCAAAATTATCACTAAGTATGTCCTAAACAAAATCATGTGAAATAGTAGCTTTACTGTTTTGATATAGCTACCTTGAAAACAAATTTATAAATATTATAATATTATAAATATTATTAATATAACATTATAAATATTATAATATCTTAAATGAAGTAACATCTTTCTTCAGGTAGCTCCTGTCTTCAGAATTCCAACTGTGTATAGGTATCACTTTTGTTCTAGGTGATGCATAGTTACATTATGTGGTATTCGGACAGTGTAGATTTCCAGTCCTACATAGGGACAGGTGCTTCTAGACTAAGAAATCCACTTCCCAGATTTAAAATGACTCTAAATAATTTGACAAAGCACATATTTAAATTCCAAAATGACATTCATTTTTAAAATGCCCTGACATTTTAGAGGGTCATTTCTTTTAAAAGCAGACTGAACTTTAAGAAGCAAATTAGTATGATGATAACTTTTTAAGTATCTTTTTTTTTAAAGTAATGTAGTAACAGAACTAAAGGAAGCATTGCAGGGCTTGCCCAGAAACCTCAGATTTTAAGGAATGAGAAAGCTGAAGCCCAAGGATTTTGAATGATGCAACCAAAGGCAGAAAGTTAAACAGTGACCTAGTCTGTAGTAGAACTGCACCCTGGAAGTGTGATGTTACTCCTCCATTACATCACTTACTGCCCATCACTACAGCCACTAACCTGAATTCCTTATATTCAATTGAATAAACACATAAAATGTTGTACAGAAATGCTCATAATTTTTCTATATATTAATATCTTTAGATTTTTCGTGCTATGAAGTATAATTCATTAAAATAATTTTATGCTTATCTATCAATTTTTAAAGAAAATTAAACATCAATGAATCAGTGACAGAAATATACAGTATTTGGAATTTTCAGATCAAAGGGGAAAAGTGTTAAACTTTTTTAGACTTACCAAGTAGTATCATTTTCATGGAACTAGTATCATATATATATAAGAAATATGAAGATATATTTTTGCACTGTGATAGTTTTGCTTTGAGTTGATACTTAAAATAAAAAGGCACCATAAAATGACTACCTTTTTCCTCTTCAAAAATCTAGATAGATGAAAGAAAGCACATTTCAACACATAGAAAGCTATTTGGCCATCTTGTGAGTGTTTAGTTTTTGTCTATTTAGGACTTTGGAGCAACAGTTATTATAACAAGGAGAAAAGAATGAGAAAACATTCTTTATGTTACAGGATACAGTGATGAATATGGATGTCAGGAGCAATTGAAAGATTCAGGGAGGACAAAGTAGGGTTAGGGAAAAAAAAGAACAGGGAGAGAAGAATGTGATTGCAGGACAGAGTTAAAGTTAGTAGGAAGGGCAACAAGGAAAAATGAGGGTAAGGAAATGGATCTATTCAAAGGACAACCACAACCCATCGTTGGTTAAAGTTGTATCTTAAAGCTTTTCCATATCCTTCAAACTACCTGAGTACATAGGGAGCCCAAACAGACATTTCTTCTTTGTCCTTACTTGTCCTGCTCTGTACAAGCTGAGCCATACCTCCGACATCCCCAGCATCCTCTTTTCCATTCTCTTTTGGTGTCTTACAGAAAACAAAATATGGAATACTTCCTTACATTTCCAGCTCTCAATAAGAAACATCATCCTGGAAAACACTTTCCTAGTATATGCTTCATTTCAATTGATCAGGAGTGTAAAAGCTATGAAATTTGACAGGTCACGCATTCCTGCATAATTCTAGTGTGTCTGGAGTCGCATTTTAAGTTAAGAAGCGGAATGCAAAGTGATTTTAACAACTTGAAGCATTGAGTGGCTTGTTTGGAATGTTCTGTACGGAGGCATCATTCTGTAAGGAAACAGATATTTTCCCTTAAATACTACGGAACGTCAGAAGTTCATTCAGAGAATTTTAAGGATACATTCACGCTAATTCTACTCTATCATTAATAGGCATTACAATGGCTTCAGTGTTAAATACACTTACAAAACCAATTCAAAATATGAATTTGATGAAAAATAAATTAGAGCAATTGTGCTATTAACATAAATAAACTAAACCCATGTAGTAGAATTTAAATGATTCTATGTGTTTATTATAGTTGTGGAATAGCTTGGAGTGCTGTGGTTGGCAGATTTTTCTACTACAAAATAACAAAAATAAGATTGTATTGCAAGAATTTGGCTGTCATAATGATTAGAAAATCCCTATCTTACTAGCATAGTAAAGTAATCAAATGTTCTAACATATGACAGTCACAGAAAATCAAATCTTCTTTGTAAGGAAGAAGACTGGGAATTTTGTTTTGTTTTGTTTTGTTTTGTTTTTTTCTCTGTGTTTCCTGCAGCATTATAATTACATAATTCTTCTTACATGCTGAACTCCAGGAACCACCTCAAATTTCACTTTTGTCTTTGGTATGTATTCCACAGACGACATAAAGATTATCTTACCCTCTTTTCCAGGAAAAGTTCCAAATCAGTGTCTTTTTCCTAAATCTATACATAGAATATCAACCTAACACAGTTAGAACCTGTTCAGTGGATCTATTTAGGAGGCTCAACTGATCCATCCCACTCAAGCTTTACAAATTAAAGCCAGCATTTTACTCTTCAAAATTCTTATCTCCCCAATATTCTCTGTTTCAGTTATTGATTCTCCCCTGAGAAAGCTAGGAGTTAACACCTCTCCTCCGTCCTGTGCTACACCCCGTTAATAATATATTCTTGTTAATTTCAGACTCGTATTATATAAATCCACTCTCTAACTTGGGTCAAGACTTCATCTTCTTTCCTCTGACGAATGGGTATCTTACTCACTGCTTTCCTATTTGCACACTTGGAACTTTCAATCTGACTTCCATGAGGCCATCAGAAGGAACTAACTCTTGTAGACAGCATGAGTTGGATCTTACATTTTGATAACTTTGATGAGTACTTTTGTTTAATAAAATGTTTGGTTCATCTATATCGATCTCCATTTTTTAATGTCTCACATATATGTTGCTTAGTTCTAATGTTTACCTTTATGCTATTTAAGTACTAATGTATAAATTATCCAATATAATGAAATATATACAAAGTAATATACTAATGCATTGCATTATGTGATATATGTGTTTTAAATTGCATCTTTAAAATGTGGTGTATAAATCCACACCTTTGAAATTTTCCAGCTTCTTCCTCTTCCCTCCTCAGAAGCTCAACCTTTAAAAGATATAATTTGTATATTGCCATGATGGGTGACTTTCACACTTTTTTATTTTAAAGAGAAAACAATAAAAACGATACAGAATTTCAAAACAAGCTAATAGGAAATTAACAATCAATAATACATTGTGTATTGTTATCTTCAAAGCAGTTGCTCAGAATATAAGATACAGGCATGCAAAATTGATCGAACTATATACGCACAAACCATTCTTTTTTAGAGCTATAAATCTCACATTAATTTTAGTCTTTTATCCTAAATTTAATTGCATTAAATGTTTACTTCCAGTTTTTATTACATTTATCATCACCTAGGAATTTATCATCATGATTTCGTAAAGACCAAGAAAACTATGTTTATTGATTTCTTACATCTTCAAATCTGTTGATCTATGCTGTTGTATTTGATTAACATGGACTTTATTTAGTCTAAAATCCAGGATTTATATTTCTGTTCCTTTGAGGACTTTGTAAGCATTGCCATGTTATTTCAGGTAGTGATTATTCAGCTACAATGAGATTTTACTTTCTTGGGGGACTTAAAGATTATTTTGCCTGTCCTCTCAAGAAAACATATTTTCCTTTAAAATGTAGTATTTTTACTAGGCTGTATCTCTCTTGTAATTATTGTCTGTTAAGTTATCTTAAAGTATGTTTCTTTTATTCGTTCTTTACAATCAAGCCTTCTCTTTAATGGAAAATCTTTCATTTACTTTTCAAAGATTTTTCTGATATATTAATTCTTCTATGCAAAGAGTCAAAAATGTGTTACATCGGTTGACTGCCATTTTTCCCTTGACTTTTAAATCATTTCTTCCCATTTTTTAGAGTCTGTCTTCTAGTAATTTTTTTTCAGTCTGTCATTTGTTTATTATTTTTTCTAAATTTTTGTAGTATCTTCCTAAAGACTCATTTTCAATCACTTCTCATACTTGATTCCAGGACTAGATAATAAAGGTGGAGGCCAAATTGGGTGGCTGCTGGCCAGATTCCAAAAAGCTTTTTAGTGAAATTGTTTAAGACACAAAATCTCCTGTATGGATGAGGTTTTCAAGCTTTATGCTTCTAGCCAGCATTTAAGAAGCTCCAATACTGTTCATAAGGCTTTATTGAAAGTCTCTTGATTGATCTGATTCCATGGACACTTACTTAGTGTCAAAGAGAGCCCAGGAAAGTTTTCACTGCTGCCCAGAGTGTCTGGTCTCCTTTTCCAAGAGTGGGCTTCTGACATGTGTCATGGACTTAATTGTGACCCACCCCCAATCATATGTTGAAAATTTTCACTAGTAGTATTTTGGAATGTGACTATTTTTGAGTTAGAAACTTTAAAGTGGTAGCAAAATGTCAAAGGAATTCATTGGGCTGCCCTAACCCGATATGACTGGTATCTCCATAAAATCAGAGGATTAACCACTTACAGTTTAATTATTTAAAAACAAGATGACCAAAAATCACATTTTTGTTAATTTTTATATGATAATATAACACAAATACAAAAATGACAGTTTTATCAAATTTACTCAGTTTTTCTGTGTATTGTATATTTTAAAACACTCAATATACAACTGAACATTCACAATCTGAACAGTAATAACTAGGCTCTTTCCAAATTCTTTTTAGATTATTGTCTGTCTTGGAAAACACACTTTACATTGTCATGTTGGCCTTTACTTTTTTTCTGTCGGTGACTTAATTTCAATAAAATGTCTACACACTAAATCTAACGCTGAAATCACTGATAATGGATGTCTTGTTTGGTGTTTTGCTATTTCATATATTTTAATTATTTGGTCTACTAAAGTTAATGTATGTTTTAAATAACTTTTGAACCGCCTTGTTTTGAATAAATTGCTAACAAGTTTCATATTGTTTGGTTTAGAAGGTGCATAGAGACCTTACAATACTGTTTTTCCTCACATCCTGATTATAGGATAGATTTTTAGGTGTTGTTATCTCTGTCAACACTACACATTGACTTATTATAATCATTGACCACTATTGGATTATTTTACCTTTGCTTCTTCTTTCAAGTTCTATCATTTCTGTATTACAAATATTTGACAATAAAGAGATGTCTTTTTTCTTTTCCATTTCATAATACAGAACTTTCCTGCATGATGTACTAATATTCTCCCTTTTTCAATTTTTTTCTTCTGCACATTTTTGGCACTTTCTTCCTATTCAGTTTCAGTGTCCCAACTATGTCTACTTTGCATTGTAAAAGAATATCAATGAGTTCTGGAGAAGTATAAAAATCATGTCTGGTATATTTACAGTGAAATTTTTAATAATGGTAGCAAAAAATATAGGTCATTTCTCATAAATGACATACACACCATTTAGTAAAAGAAAATAATAATAACATTAAATTGTACTAGGAACAAATATCAAGGGCAAATGCAATGTTGTGAGTGAAAAGTATGCACAAATAGGCCATTTAAAACAAACTGATATGCAAGTGTGTTCTGTGCAGTCATTCAAATGATTGGTTGAAATGATACCTGCCCGAGAGACATTCAGGATAGTCAGTACATAAACAAATGCACTGCCCCAGTGAAGTTCGGTGTACATGGTGGGGGGATAAGACACAGGCATGAACTGGCAGCCACTGACAATACGGGCGAGGCTTCAGGAGAACTGACTCTGCCAAAACCTTATCTTGAACTTGCAATCTCCAGAATCATGAGAAAATAAATTTCTATTGTTTAAACTCTCCATGACATGGTAATTTGTTGCAAAGATCCTAGCAAACTAATACAGTATGCATCAGATAAGTGCTTCCCATTTGAAAAAACTGTACTTCTGTGAATTAGCTGAGACCCTGGTGACTACAGCCTCTCTTTAGGTCTTCTCAAATCCAAATACAGTTTTTACTGCATTTAGAACACTTTTCTTATATATAAAACCTCTCATGTTTTTATTGAAGATGGAGTTTGTATTTGTCTGTTATATTGCTGTACTTGGAATTTTCAAATGACAAAGGGACCTGTGCCACATCTTAACTGCACTTTAAAATTAGAAGGATCAGGGCTTATGGATTTAAATTTCTTCTACTCAAGAAATATGGTTTATGATACATGACCATTACTACTTTGAGAAGTACACTTTTGGAATTGATCACATCTAGTGGCCTGCCCCTTTTTCCCCCATGAGAAAAATGAAATAAATATGAGAAAGAGAAGATATGAGGAACTAGAAAATGATTTTCAATAGTTATTAAAAAGAAAGAATAAGGAAATTAGAAAAATATAATGAGATTGCTAGGATGCATTGTGCCTGCTTTCGTAATTAGTGACAATGATATGGAAATATCCACAGGATGCTCAGGTTTAGAATTTTTCTTTCCAATGTCGAAGTCCACAAAAGTAGCCACAAATAGGATAGAAAAGGCAAGTAACTGGAGTCATCTGTGGGTGTGAAATTTGTCATGCAGTTTTCAACAGACAGACCAAGATGCACAGGCAGGAATCACTGCAAGTTAATGAAGAAAAAAGAAACCAATTTGAGTGAAGACAAAGCAAACACTACCAAATTTGTTTAATAGATTGAAACACTGTAGTAGCCTGCATAGTTTGTATTTGTTGCTTTATTACTCTTCTGCCTTAACTATGATGTATTTTTCTAAAGGGTAAGGATCATATATTAAGGATGCGTTTGATAGAGACCAAGTAGCTTAGTTTGACTTCGTTCAACTATTCCCTTCGTATGCTGTTTAGCCCAGATAAGGTATTCATTAATCACACGCTAGCCAAAATATATACAGATACGTACATAGATCTGTACCCATATATCTATATCCATAGACAAACAGACAGGGTGGAAAGAGATAATTTTCAAAATGCTAAAGAATTAAAAAACTACTAAATCCATTAAAAAAAAAAAACAGAAAGAGTCAGAGCGCTGTTTTCATTCTTGTATTCTGGGACACATGGCTTAGAATATGTAAATGTTCAGTGCAGAGTCAGTGCAGGGTGAACTGGAAGTAGAAATTATGTTTCAATACTTATTTGTCTAGAATTTACATCCTATTATTCCTGAGCCAACCTTTGTTTCTTTGAGGTTGCTTCCCTTCCCACATTCTTATCAAGTCAATATGACCTGAAGAACCATTAATGGGGCTGTAATTGAATAAAGCAACAATTCTTTCATTATTGCTTAGTTGACTTTCTGTCATTTCTTAAAATGACCTTACTTTGAAAGGCTGACTTTGAAAATCATTTATGTACAAAGGCACTAAATGTTCCAGCAATTTTTTCTAAACTGCAGATCAAAGCACTATATTTCACAATCTGAATTTACTTTATTCATTTGATTTACTTTCATGAACAAATTTCTGTTTGAGAACAAGAAACTCTGTGCCCACAGCTTATGAATTAATATCATTCCAGATAAAGCATCCACCATAAAGGGTGTTAGATTCATCTTAAAACAAAATAACACAACCTACATTAATAGATGCCCAAGAAAATATGGAACTGCACCATTAAAGCAAAGAAACCACAAGTTATGAGGAGCACTATCAGTTTCCCATCTTCTGTGGTGACTTATAAACCTATTATTTTCTCTGTTACCAAAGCTAAATCGAATGATAAACATTGTAATCTAAGAGGAATCAGTTAAAATACCATTAGTCCTCTGTCTTTAGAAGTATCATTAATCCAACCTACATTTTCCTCATTAAAATAGCCTAAGAAACTATCATCTTATTAAAAACTTCCCTGCTTAATAGTCCCCTAAAAATGGCATTTAGAAACATAGTATTTTGCTTAATAAGTGAATTTGCTATCTTGGTAATACTATCAATATTTTTATCATTTTTACACATGCGGTTGGATTTTTCAGTTAATGTATTTCTTATGTTTCACAATACACTCATGCTTATGAGAACACAGTTGAAAATATCCACAATATGTTTCAAAAACTTTGGAAAGTAATTGCTTTGTATTATGGTGAATCTCCAATGAGCAACTCTGTTTTCAGCAAAAATGTGGCTCTCTGGTTAGTACATGTTATTAATATTTTTAGGTCAATGATGCCCCTGCTACTCTCCTCTGAATTTCAAAGGTATCACAGATATCTTGTTTTGATTCTTTGTTTTGATAAGTCTATGATACTTTTAAAGTATATAAGTTCAGCCAATAACAAGATATTAATCATTTTATGTCTGCTGTCAATTACAGGACATTCCACACATTACCAGTTGTATATCCTTGCTCTTACAGTGAAGAAAGTGAATGTGTGATGACACTAAAGAATTTATTTAAAGCTGGTAATATTAGAAGACTTTTTCTAAAAATCATGATGCTGGAGTCTGATGTATTATTGTATGTTTGGTTACAGATGCCTAATATGATATAAATTTCACTTAGAAGACACATCAACTTGAAGAGTTTGTCTCTTATAGAAGGACATCTCTTAGCTCCATTAGAAATGGTTGGATAATTCGATGACAGTGCTGTGATTTTGTGCTCAGTCCTCTGTGTGCCAAGTGAGTTAGTAATCTGACAGATACAGATTACCTAATTTTATCTGCAAAACCCCAGGAGAGTAATGCAATCAATTATCTTGATTTAGATGAAGAAAATATGGCTTCAGTTAGTTAAATAACTTAAACAAATGCAGACAACTAATATGAAGTGGAGTTAATATTAAATCCATGTATATTTAGCTACCAGTCCAAGCGCTATACCTGGTTTGTTAGTCTTCACATTCTTAAACCCTGTGTTTTCATTCTTGCTTCCTATTTGCATTTTCTTTTGTTGGCAGTAATGCCTAGAACATTAAGTGTAAGTTATCTTTTATTTACAAAAAGGGATAAAGAAATGTAAAGGAAATTACTTAGACCTATTAGAAACATCCGGTAAAAGCCAAGACTACAAATCCATTTATCAAAAACAAAAATGAAAACACCTAATTAGCAGTATTTAACAAAAGATAAATTATTTCTACCAGAAAAGCCTATTCATTTTTATATAAAATGGGAGACATAGCTTTGAGATGTTAATAACCTGGCAGAATACTTAAGTAAACGAACACCTTAGTCACAGCAAGGAGTCAACACCTGAAACACAGGCCCTCAGCAAATCTTAATTTGATTACTTGCTAAACCATAAAGCATATGTTATTTTGCCTCACATCTTATTGCTATTTTAGCTATTTCACTTTTTCTCTCGTACACAAATATGCCCTAGTCATGCATTAACCATCCTTTTGACAAAGGACTAATCACATTTTTCCCAGTTAACACAACTTCATACACCGTTTCCACAGTCAGACTCCAGTAGCCTTCTCTGCAAGTTCCTGCAAATTCGTTAGTACCCAGCTTCACCTACCTTCTCAATGACTTCAGCATCCAAAAGACGATCCAGTAAGTGGGAGCCTGAGGTTGTATTTTCTGGCTGTTCTAGAAAAAATTACGTTCTTCTGTGATGAAGATTCTTAAAACTGCTTCGTAAAACTGTTTCTTAAAATTGCTTAAAACCATTTCTTAAAACTGCTTCTAGAACCTGAAGATTTTGTAAAAAGCAATCAATTTCCAAGAACGTTGAATAATAAAATCTAAACTTAAAGAGCATTCATGAAATGAAAACATTAATAAAAATGGTAATTTGAAAATGATCCACTGTAACAAAATACTAAAATTCTATGAGTACCTGAAGGATGCTTATCACACAATGTTCAAATATATAACAATTTCTCCTTTGATATACATGCTCAGAATAAGGTAAAAATTTTCCTTAGTCTTTAGCACTGTAGTTGCTAAAGACACATACGAACTTATGTTTGGAAGACTGTGCATGTACTTTATTCCAGTTAGTTCATCTTCAATGTTTCTGCAGCTATGTAAATTTGACACCTATTGATAAATGGGAATCTGAACATACGTACTCTAGAGTTTAACTACATTATCCTCACTCATCCCCTTTTTTACATTTATATAATTTTGGGATTTTTTAAGAAGGACATTCTCCTACCCTAAATTTTTATTTCTTTATCAGATTTGTAGACCCTAAATATTTTCAATTATAAGGATCTCTCCAACTCACTAAAACAAATTATTTTCTTTTTTCTATGTATTTTCTTCCTAGAGCAACTTGGACTCATTTTTCCAACTGTGTGGATACTTCAGTCAAAGGTGATGTTAGCTATGACAGTGAAATTCTGAATCATTCTTGGTATAGTTTTCAGTGAAAAGGCACCATTGTTATTGTCTGAGGAAAGCTATGGTGAAAAGGAAATGACTAATCAGCTTATCATATCAGAAGAAAACATAACCTAAAAGAACTAATATTTGGACTTCCACATTGAGAGTCATTGCATCTTGTACTGAACTTTCCTCTATAACTGGAAAACTGAACCTTATTAGTTTATTTGGCATTACAATATCAAAATTGTTCAAGTTTGTTGACTTTACAGCAAATCATCTTGCTTTGAAGTCCTATCATGCTTTTGTTCTTCTGTTTCCATTGGTTCTATCATGTTGCATCTTAACGAATTTTAATATGTATGATAGTATAAACAAATTTTTTAAAGAAAATGAGATATTACAGTAGCCATTATTCATTTTGTCTTATTTGGTTTTGAATGTCCTATAATACTTTCATTCTCTCAAATGGTTTTATAATATTTTGTTATGTTTGATATTATTGTGTGTGAAGGTATGCTCAACTATTTCAAAGAAAAGAGACATTATGGTAGCTACTGTTAAGATCTGGTTGTCTTGTTGTGAAGTGTGGTGTTGCTTGCATTGTTCTGATGTGATTTGCTTTGTGCTGTTCTCTTTTGTTTTATTCTCTTTAAAATAAAATTTTTTAAAAAGTTTATTTTAGGTTACAATTCTGGAAGCCTAAGGGCATTCACTGTGCTGCTATCAATTCAGTGCTAGTGCAGACCTCATTGTGGTTCGTACAATGGTGACTGAAAGCATAGATTAGAAAGAATGACATGGCAGAACAGGAAGTCAATGAAGCAGAGGAGTGGCCAAGCTTTTTCTAGTAAAACAATCCTTCTGTGAGACAAATCCAGGGTCCCATCAGAAATATCTAATTTCTTCCAAAACCCCAACCTCCATGACATAAGAACCATTCACTGGTTTCCACCTCATAAAGCTCTTCATATTACCTCTTTTGAAATCATGCTTTCAACACATAAATCCTTGAGAGATACAATCAAGTCATACCCAAACTATGGTATGGGAGAATCACCTAATCCATCTGTATTTGTTTCCCTATCTATAAAATGAGTCTATAAAATTTACTTTATTGGGCTATTATGCTAATTAAAATTACTCAATATAGTCAGTGCTCCAAAATTGTTAACTCATGACAAGTTATTGAATGTAGTAAATTTGGGTCCAAATCCACTGCATATTTCAAAGGGCTAAAGGAATTTCTAGCTGACATAGGACAGCACAGGTAATTTTTCATCCTTACCTGCTTTTCACAGCATAGAGTCTGATGTTGCACTTTGGGTTACCCACAAATGCGATGCTGATGTCAATATTCCTGCTGTAAAGACTCAATATGAGAGGTTCTCAACAATTCAAAGAATGGCTGTTTTGGCACACTTTTGAAACTTTGAGTGACTTAATGGATTTCTGTCAGTGAATAAAAACATCAATACATTTAAAGTTTCTTTTCATATATACTTGTAATCAGTGAGTTGATTGCAGAGTAAAGCCCTTACATGGGGCAGTACGAAATAAATTGCAAGAACAACTAACACTATTTAATGACATTGATTTTATTTTCAGATACTAAAATTAATTATTCATTAATGTAAATCTTTTAATGTAGGTTCAACTAAGCCAGTAGTAAGATATTAAGGCTTCAGAGGCTTAGAGGATAAAACTAACGAATAGGGTCAAGACCTTAAATTTATTCAAAATGTTAAGTCATTTTCTGCAGCAAGGTATGTTACTTATAAAAACATTCAAGTAAGAAATTAAAGTGCAGAGTATGCATTTACTAACCTAACTTGCTTATTGCTTACCCTGGGAGCTGACATGCAGCTTCATGTCTACTAAGCCATTGAACTCAAATGTTGTCATCATTACTGTGTGTTTCATATGTCATTTTTCTCTCCCATCTTTGTTGTTAAAACAGCAGAAAAGGAATGAAAACAACATTAAGAAGCCAAAGTATGATCTAATAAAAAATGTCATAAATATGGAAAGGATAATATAAAAAGACTACCATTTTCTGGGAATTCATATACTGTCTAATATACATGACACTTTATGTATTTTGAGTTTTGATCATGCTATTGATCATCCACGTTTTACGTAAGGAAAATGAGATTCATGATAGATCTCCATTGACTCTTGCAGTAACTACTGGAATTGAGATGTAAACTTCTCTTCTGAATGACAATTGCCTTCTAAAAATCGTTCACAACTTTTTGCTGTGCATTTATATTCATCCTCCTCAAATGTGTTACTTTTTAGCACATTTTTCTGTAACCATTCAGAAAAAAATCATTGTCTTTCCTCACTATAAATGATTTTGGCTCAACTTTAAAAAAAATCTCACCTGCTGTTTACTTATTTATATAAATGGAGATTCTAATTACTGGAATAAACCTCAGAGTCTGCAATTTTTAGATACTACAAGTATTGTTTTCAATAGGTAGTCATTTGAGACATCAGGCCATGAACGTAAGAGTTCCTCTTTCTAAAGGAGATCATTGCCCAAGTAGAGCACTACTTGCTGTTACTGATAGATCATCCCACCCTCTGGTGTTAAACAAGTCTCTTTGACTCACATGCCATCAAGCACAAAAATCAGCCTTACAGATCACCTTAACCCGTCAAAGTATCATAAAACACAGTGTTCACAGGAAATGAAGAAACAGGCTCATCTTGCATGGCCCTTGTACCACAATTATAAATCATTGGTACTATACTTGTAGCTTTCCTTTTGGGAATTTTAGACAAAGCTATAACACTAATTTAACTTTTTCCTTTTTGCTCGGAATTTAACAAATGTCACTTAGTGACAGGTGCTCCTAATTCTATAATAATTCATGCAATTCTTTATTTAAATGTATTTGCTTGTAAGATATTCACTGAGAATACATTTTATTGCCACTAACAGTAAAATAACTGACATTCAATGTATTGAAAATTTGTCACTAGGATGTTGGGTTATTGCTATGGTTTTATTCTATAAATGTTTAATTTGATTTAACAAATAAACATATGAGTAATCTGGACACACTGAAGTCTAATATTTACATAAAAACTCACATAAAACATGACTAAATAATATTCACTTCTTTAATTTTAATATACTTTCTTTGAGTTGGTATTACATTAAGTAGACTAAAATGAGTATATTTTAAATACTCTAATAAACAAGACACTAATTTCAAGCTTTCTTTACTAGGACTAGACAATGAAAATACGTCTTGAAGTAAATTAATGCAAATTTCTTCATATACCTCCTTCTAAAAATCCAATGACTGATCTGTGCTGTTGGTCTTTCTTTTCTCTATTTTATTGAGACTACAGAAACTAAAATTTAACATGTAGTGATTCTTTTATATAAGCAATCTGATAAAAAATTTTACTTTTGTCAAATTTTAGATTGAAATTTGGAAAGTAAAATACATTCAATCAAGAACTTTGCTCTGCACTTTTTACAAATTTGACCTCAGATGAGTACCTTAACTTCCATAAGCCACAACCATCTTATATGTGTATTGCCATGGCTGAAGGCATAAACAGAAAGTGCTTACCGCAGTGGCGTGCACACAGTAAGCACTCAATAAATCTCAGCTTTTGTGGTGGATCATATTTTATCATTATAACTGTCAAAAGTTAGTAATGCAATTTTAATTTATGGATGAAGTTATTGCTGAGTGCATTAATATTGTGTTCAGAGAAAGTTTAATGAGAACAAACAATTATGTAGACATTGTTCCACAAATATGGGTTAAACATATTGTGTGAAATGAAACAGTTGAGATGCTACCTAAATTCAAAGTCTATGGTCTAACTAAAGTAGTAAAACATGTTTGAAGCTTCCTATAGAGCCATAAGTATAATTACTCAGCATCTTCACTGTGCTGACTTTTCAATTATTAAAAATGGAAATATGCTTCTCAAAGTAAAATCCTGGTTAAATTTTACAGCTTGCAGACCAAGGTCAAAATATCCTATGAAATACATGTAATCAATCATAATTTTCCACTTTTTCCATTATTGATCAAAAGTTATAAGAAATACAGTAAATACAAACAATAAATACCATCCATATGGTACCATCCACTTTGATCGAATCATCCTACCTAGTGTTTAAAATTAACAAATTAGAATATGGTTCCCAATGTCAATATCTACACATTTTTTCTATATTTGACCATTGTGTTGTTATGCAGAAATATCACATGGTATGAAATCTCAATGCTAAAGAAGAAAGAGATGTAAGTCTCATCTAATGAGGCTCCTAGGAGGTAGTACACAGGAGGTAACAATTCCAAATCAAAGACTGCATCTCCAGAAGTGCAATTCAAATATAAGCATACTCCTGAAAGGAAGAAATATGCCTCATCTTAGTAATTAAGTGGAAGACCAAGAGTCCCAGAAACTGATTAATCAGGAATTCAGCCTGGAGGGGCTCCAGCAAGTGGGAAAAAGGTATAAAAAGCCAAGCACTGATATGAAGCAAACAGATGGTTAATGATGTGTGGGTTGGTAAAAGGCCTGGTTTGGGACTAATCTCAGAAGCATCATTCCATCTTACTCTTTATGTGTTTGTGCCAAACAGGTGTGTGGAAATCTGAATAGTAAAGGGTTGCATAGTAATTTAAAACACTGGGATATTAAAATAGTAAATTTCTACAGCAAATGCTACATAGCAAAAATAAAATTTAGACATCTTTACTTATGGAGGGTAACAGGTGATTTTAATTTTTCCATGAATAGTTAAGACTGATTATTTTCAGTCTACACATTTTGTGATACATGGTTGATTGACAGTTACATGGACATTTAGAATATAAAATAATCATATATCTAGATTTTTGTATTAACACTGTTTTGCTTTATTGCCATAGATGTAGTTGATTTGATAGAGTTATAATTTTTATCAAATATACTTTTTTCACACATCTTGGCCAGGATGGACAAAAGATGGACATGCATTATCAATAAATTTTTGACTGATAAATTAAAGGTGCTTCTGGCTCTCAAAAAGACAAATTTTTGAAATACTTATAAAGATACTGTATGTAAGGAAGGACAATAAATGGAATAGATATGATCAAAGTAAGTTACATGCATGTATGTACTTGTAACAATGAAACCAAATATTTTGCATAATTAATATACTCTAATAAACACATAATAGACTTCAATAAATATCTTATACTTTCTACATATATCATTCAGATTTTGTTTTATATATACAAATCATAGGCTAGACTCCAAACATTAATATTTGTCAAAGTGTTCACAATAAATCAGGATCACCAGAAAACCTTAATACAAATATGGACCTAACTCATACCATGGATCCTTCCATTGACCTTTACTTTAAATAACCATCTAATGATGAAGATGCACACTTTGAAGGCCTGAAAGCCTTTGCTTTAGGAAATGCAGTGAAGAGTCACTGAAGAACTCTTTATGGTAAAGAGTTTTACTCACTACCTTAAGTACATCTATATAAAAAGTAGCATTATATGGCCATTGAAATTACCAGAATTATAATCATGAAGCATATCTACCTTGAAGCTTCAGATCTCTGTCAATTTAGGCAACTTTTGTAACTTCTCTAACTGTTGATATAACTATTTGTTTCAATGAAGGGTTAAGATCTGCTCTCTCTGAGTCATTACATGAATATTTCTAGCATTGGCATTATACCACTGAATCACTATGATCAACCCTTAGAAATCTAAAATTAATATTGGATACAGATAACTTATTGTATTTCAGTTTTCAATAGCTACATGCAAATGTGTACTTACTGCTAATGCTGAATTATTTTTAAATGCTTACTTGTGTATACAAGAATATGGAAGTGGAAAAAATTTGACAAAATATAGCTAAACTGAATATTAAATCAGAAAAGTGATGGGGGAAAAATCACATTTGCATATCTTGAATGAATATTCATTGATTTACACTGGAAGGAAAGAAATAAATTCTCACACAATTGTTTTGTATATTAACATCTGGATGCTTAAGATATAAAAGAAACTTGCCAATTTTAAAGTCTCCATGGTGATCTTAATGTGACTTTAAAATTCTGCACTTCAAAAAACCTTTAGAAAACCATATTTTAAACATCTCCTATAAATATTTTAAAACTACCATTTACTGTTTCTTTATTACTCCTTGATCAAGTCAGTTAAATCCATCTTGATAGAAAAGAATTAAGCTAGTCATCACATGATTTATAAAGCAGCATTTTTCAAGATTGAAAAAGCTTTCAGATATCTAAAGGAGAGGCTCTCACAGGTATTCGATAATTCTGCTAACAGGAAACAGAAATATATAGACATCCAAAGAAAGCTTGCATGCCCAGCAAGAATATCATTTTCAAATGGAAAATTAAATTAGCAACAGCCAAACATTATAAATACATGCTTAGTACGGTATTTCCTGTGATATCGATAGATTTTTTTTCAGATTAGTAGGCCAGTATTAGAAAACATAAAATTCAAAACTCAAAATTGGCCCACTTCTTTGGTGGTTCATCAATCTGAAAAAATAACTATAACTATATATATGAATATATAAAACCATATACATGAATATATAGAGATATAATGAAATCACTTCCCTGTAACTTGGCAACTGTAATGTTAGGTTTTCTTACACCTAGGTAACATGATGAATGTCTGTATTTAAAGAGACAGTCCTGGTTGACACTCGCAAAAGTTCACAAGTGTGTGTAATAGCCATTCTGCCGACTTCTCACAGTCTTCTATATTTTTTATCAGGAATTCAAGCTGATTTTTGTAATTCAAAATAGGAGTGTTTTACATAGATTTACCATGGTTTTTCTATTCTATCCCCTAAAAATGTTGTGCATATCATAATTTCTTAGATGAACTCTTCAGTTTTTATTTTCCATTTACTTCAACAAAAATAACATTCACAAAAAACAACCATATACAACATTATTTGAGGTACATATTTTGCATATGGTTTGAACTTGCTATGCTGTCTTGTTAAGATATATTAAATTACTGTTCCTCAAAAGAAAAGAAAGTTTGTATTTATTGTATTATTTTGCTCTTAAGGTTAATTGATAAGTGATAATTTGATGTGTTAAGTAAAATGTAAATTATAAAATTGAAACTAGAATTTCTAACACTCTACACAATAACCTGTTCATTAAACACCTATATTTATATGGTCTTAGTTACTTTTCTCATGGCTGAGACAAAATACCCAATTCCCAACGTTAAAGGAAGAAAGGTTTACTTAACTCCCATTTTATAGAAGTTTCAGTACATAACTGGCTGACTCCAAGGCAAGGTGGCTTGGCAGAGCAGAACAGGTTGTGGTGGGCAGATGCAGCCTTAACAGCATCTTTCTGTTC
>PVJX010023279.1:0-29478 GCA_004027295.1 Dolichotis patagonum | reverse complement strand
TTTTTGTTTGGTTTTCTGTTGCATGAAGTATTGTTTTCCATCCTTTGACTTTCAGTCTATGAGTGTCCTTTTGGGTTAGATGGGTTTCTTGTAGACAGCATATGGTTGGATGTTGTTTCTTGATCCATTCTGCCAGTCTGTTTCTTTTTATTGGTGAGTTGAGGTCATTTACATTAATGGTTGTAACTGTTATATATTGGTTTATTGTTGACATGTTATCTTTCTGCTGTTGTGTCTTTAGCTTTCCATTCTGTTTAATTGTCTGCCTTGCTTGGTGGTTTTATCCCTGTGTATCTAGAATGTCTTTCAGTATTCTTTGTAGGGTTGGTTTGGTGTTCATGAAGTTCTTCAGCTGTTCTTTGTCATGGAAGTATCTTATTTCTCCACCCATTTTGAAGGACAGTTTTGCAGGGTATGTCAGTCTGGGTTGGAAGGAAACCTAAAGGTTTTCCTTTAGGTCTGAAATACTTCACTCCATGCTCTTCTTGATTTCATTATTTGTGTTGAGAAGTCTGCTGTGATTCTAATAGGTTTTCCTTTATAGGTGATCTCTCTTTTCTCTCTAACAGTTTTTAGTATTCTATTCTCATGTTGGATTTCTGGGATGGTGATTATTATGTGTCTGGGTGTAGTTTTATTTTGGTTATGGCTGTTTGGAGTTCTATGTGCTTCACTTATCCAGATGTCAGTTTCTCTTCTCATGTTTGGGAAGTTTTCAGCTATTACTTCTGTAAATATACTCTTGATATCATTTGTCTGTCCCCTTCTTTTTCATTTATCCCTATTAATCTTATGTTATTTTTCTTTGCATCATCTTGCAGGTGTTGAATTGTTATTTCTTGATTCTTTGTTACGTTAAAAAGATCTTGTCTTTCCTGCTCACTGGCTGCAATCTTATCTTCGAGGTCTGAAATTCTATCTTCACTTTCATTGAGGCGGTTTTGGCAGCTTTCAATAGCATTTTTGATTTCTTGTATATATCTTTGAATCTGTTTTATGTATTCTGTTTGTTTCATATAGTGTTGATTTAGGGATTCTATCTGTTTGCTTTGTTCCTCTATTTTTTTAGCTGTGTTTTCACTAGATGCATTCAATATTTCTTTCACTATTTTTATCAATTCTTTTTTTACCTGGGGAAGTATTTCTTATTGAATTTCTCCATAGCTTTCCCTAGTTACATATTTATTTCATTTGATATCATATCAGACATTTCAAGTGTATGGCTTCTTTTTTTCTTCTATGTACATGTCTTCTAAGATTTCTTGGGGAGGGCTAGAGCTTTGAGCCTGCCTTTTGGTCTTTCCTTTCATCATTTTTCTGTATTTCCTTGCTTTCAGCGGTGTTCCAATGCTTTCTCTGCATGTGTGGCGAATTACCTCTTGCACGCTCAGTTCCTGGAGGGGCAGTGGCTCCCCCACAGGCTCTTGGATTCCTCACAGGGTCCTAACTCCCCTCTGCAGGCTCCTGGCTCCCTAAGTTGTAAGGTGGATGCTGGGCATGGTCAACCCGGAGCCTGTGGAATCTCAGGCGGGCCAGGCCACCGTACTTTGTCCCAGGCAGGTCTCCAAGAGGTTCCCTGTGGGTGAAGGGTAGGCCTACAGGTCCCAAAGAGTCAGGCCAAAATGCTGGTTTCTGCAAAGTTCCCGGTCCCAAACAGACCTGGCCAAGATGCCAGTCTCCGCAAAGTTCCCAATCCAAACAGCGCAGGCCACTCTGCAGGTCCGGGAGGCTCCCAGTCCCAAAGAGTCAGGCCGAGATGCTGGTCTCTAGGAGATTTCCTGTGGGTGAAGGGCGGGGCTATGGGCCCCAAACAGACCTGGCCAGATGCCGGTCTCCGGGAAGTTCCCTGCGGATGAAGGGTGGGCCTACCGGGCCCAAACAGTCAGGCCGAGATGCTGGTCTCTGCAAAGTTTCCAATCCAAACAGTGCAGGCCACTCTGCGGGTCCAGGAGGTTCCCAGTCCCAAAGACCCAGGCCGAGATGCTGGTCTCTGGGAGATTTCCTGCGGGTGAAGCTGGAAGAAACATTTCAATGTCTTCCACTGTATTAACCTGACTGACAAAGCCTGGGAAGATTGGATGGATTTTTTCCAATAAAATTGTAATCAAAAGACAAAGAAGAGAAGAAACCCCTGAAGGAGATCTCCATGATGTCCTGATGGAATGGGACTCTGCCTCCAAACAGTAATCTCTCTACACACCGTCTTGTCCATCATGCCAGAAGTTTCTTCAAAGTTACTATTCTCTATTGTTGGAGCAGGATCTTGCTCTTTCCTTAAAATTGTCTGTAAACAGCCTCCTATGCTGATTGTTTAAGTAAAGGCAGACAATTGTTGGGCAGTCTTTTCTCCCATCCAGGGAGGGGGCTCCACATGTCCTCAGCTTTCTGCATTCTGACTCTTGTCTTCATTTCTTCATCCTCCTCCTAGAATCTCAAGAGCTGTGCTGGACACAGCACTCTCTGTCTTCATGCTGTACTGTACTTTACTTCATACATTTGTAGTTAAAAAATACATATTGTTCAGAATGGATTAACCTTATTTATATTGAATCTTATGGGGAAATTTGATTCTGTTTGATTCTGTTCTTGTGTTGAATTTCTGGAATCTTGATTATGATACGCATGACTGAAGATGTTTTTTGATCATGGCTAATTGGAATTCTACATGCCTCACGTGTGTGTATGTCAAATTCTTTTTCCCTACTAGAGAAGTTTTCCACCATGACATCTGTGAACAGTTTGTTTACATCATTTTTGCTGCTTCCTGCTTTTTCATTGACTCTAATAAATATTAAGCATTCTTCTTTGCCTTATCTGGCAGCTGCTTGAGTGATTTCTCATGGTCCCATGCTATTTTTAAGAAATATTTCTTTTCACAATAGCTAATTGCAAGCCTGTTTTCTAAATCTAATATCCTGTCCTCACATTGGCTTATTCTGCTGCAGATAGGCTCAATGGAATTTTATTCTGGATATCTGCTTGAATCTGCCTTATGGATTCCATTTCTTTTTTATACTGAGCATTTATTACTTCCGTAATTTTCTTAAGCTCTGCTATTTTTTGTTAGTATCTGCTCTAGAGTCACTAAACATGATTTCCATTGTGGATACAATGCCTGCAGTTATTTGAGAAATTATTTCTGATTTGATTTTTTTTTAGAGCCTCATTCAGTTGCTTTGTTGTTACCACTTCAGAGAGCTCATTTGGGGGGCTTTCAGATTGTCCCACCTTATTGCCCCCTGGATTTAGTGAAGTGGGTGTTTGGGGTTGCATCTTGTTTAGGTATATTCTCATTTTCTGTTCTTTTTAAAGTTTAATTCCTAGGGTGAGGTTTATAGATTGCCTATGGTGAGTTGCATAATTGCTAGTATTTAGAACCCTTAGGAAATGACTAATTCTCCAAGGTGTCTTCCAGGTGTTACTGGTTTTGGGATGTGAGTGTTTTGCAAGATCCTATATCCTCAATTTGTTGGAGATCAAAAGTTGCTGCCTGTTTGACCCAGTCTCTGGTTCTTTGGCACAGTGCCACAGTATTTTCTATGAACCTTAGTCAATCTCAGTCTTGGAATACCAGGAAGAGTAGCTATTTAGAACCCATTATGTCACTTTGGCTAAAGTAGTACCATCAGCAATAACAGTAGCATCAATAACAGCCTAGAAAATGACAAACTGACGTAATCCTTAATTTTCCACCTTTAACCATATGAACTACATTTGTGGTTATGTAACAAAATGTAAAACAGACCAGAAAATTCTTAAATCTTTAATATGTCAACTTTACTCTCAGGGGTTAAAATTTTAAAGGGGTTAGGGGAAAAATAGGTAGACTGAAGAGGAAGAGATTAGAAGTAAGGCTGGAGAGCAAAGGGGAATCATGGTAACTTTGGGAACCTGGTGTAGAAGACTGAAAGAAAAGAGAAGGAAGAGATAAAAACAAGAACAGAGCTGCATTACAACCATAAAGAGACTAGAAACCATGTTCACATTCATATAAAAACAAGATCAAACAATGAAGAAGAAAAAATCAAAACCAAAAACCAAAAACCAAAATCAAAGCCACTATGACATCAGAAACACCAAATAAACAAGAGAGAGAGAGAGCAAAATTAAAGTCCTCTTCCAGGTTTGTCTCTGCTGTCACTGGTAGACAATATGTGGTAGCAGAATCATGATCTGTGTTGATTTATCCCAGCAAGCCAGCAGTACCTTTTTGGTAGGGAAGTGGATAATCTCAGCAACCCTGCACCTTCTGGATGAGCCCAGACTCATATGGCCTGCAAACATCTGAACACCTTCCATGGACCTGGGAGTCACTAGATGGAACCAACAGCCACTCTGAGTTCTGAGCTCAGTTGGCTACTTTCCAAGATGGTTCCCAGTCAATTGCTTTCTCATTCGAATGACTGAGCCCTCAACAGCCCCTACCAGCTAGTGCAGTCCTTCACTTTCACTGCTCCCCTCTAGTTTTGCATCTTTCTGTAGAGGCCTCTGGGGTTGTCAGCAGGCATGATATAAACATGCTTGAATTGTTCCTCTCATGCAGTGAATCCCATCTCAGGGAGAAGCTGCCACTGGCTATCTTCTTCTTCACTGAAGTTTCGCCCATCACTCCTCTATGGGCTTCAATTTGTGCTTCAGATTCTTTCTGGTCCAGGAGATCCACTTCCCTCTTCTTTTTTTTGGAGGTTAAGAGCAGAGCATTTATTGAGAGAGAGAAAGCTTCTGTCTGAGTGAGAGACAGAAGGGGTCCTGAGTGGATTGCCAAGGACTCTTTTCTTTCTTTTTTTTTTGACTCTGTCTTTTCTAGAAATTTTTATAGAGCAAAACCATGAGGTGAGGTGTTTCTAGGTGGTGAAAAATAGGAACTCACAAGGTGTCCATGAGGGGGGACCCAACTATGGTCAACCAATAAGATTATGAGGATCAACTGGGGAAGTGAGTCAAGTTATACAACCTTATTCCATCCAGGATACAAGCCTAGTGGTTGATGCCACTCATACACAGGATGAATCTTCTGTCTTCAGTAAATTTATCCAACCACATCCAGAATTGTGCTAATTCAATTAGTGGATCAATCCAATTAACACATCCATAATCTAGTATCACACACTCATCATCTAGTCACTCCAAAAAACTTCACCTATGCATGCATGAAGCTTTGGGGGTACATCCAGATATAAGCCATAAGAGGGCTCTTCTGTTAATGTACCTCTGATATGATGTTAGTAATATCCAACTAGTTATGAAATGACAATTCTAATGTATGTATACTTATCAAATTATAGCTTCAACATTATGTGGAAATATATTCTTATTTTAAGGAGAAAAAAATAAAAATGATGATACAAAATTTCAAAACAAGATAGTAGGAGAGTAACAATGATGAATACATTGCATGTTGTTATCTTCAAAGTATTTGCTCAGATTACAAGATATAGGCATGAAAATTGATCAAACAATATAAGCACAAACCTTTCTTTTCAATTAATAGAAATTAATAATATAACTATCTTAATTATCATATATATTTTTTTCTTTCCTTTCTCTTCTCTTCTCCCCCATCCCAGTTTCTCTTTCCATTTTAAATAGTTTCTCCCCATTTTATAGCATCTATTGAACATTTTGGATCTTATTGACTATTTCAGCTTTTTACACTAGGGAGACAATATGATGTCTGATTTATTTCACTTATGAGTATGGTCTCAAGTTGCATCCATTTACCTATAATTATCCTTCTTTATAGTTGAGTAGTACTCCATTGTATAAAAATACCGCATCTTTTTTATTCATTCTTCAGTTGATGGGCATTTGGGTTGTTTCAAATTTAGCCATTATAAATTGTGCTGCTATAAACATGCATGCAATACATCACTAGGATATGATGTTTTTCATTCTTCTGGGAAAACATTCAGAAGAGGAATAGCTGGGTTGAATGGGACATCTAATTCTAGTTTTTTGAGGAATCTCCATACTGATTTCCACAGTGGCTGCACAAGGCTACACTCACACCAACAGTGGAGAAGGGTTCCTCTTTCTCCAGAGCTCCACCAATTACTGTCTCCTATTACAATTTTGTTATTGCCTATTTGATTTTTCATCTCTATTAATATTTATTTTATATATTTGAATGCTCCCATATTTGGTGCATATATATTTATATTTGTTATCTTTCCCTCTTGAATTTTTCCACTAACAAGTATGCAGTGATATTCTCTATCTCTTCTTGATTTGAAGGTCACATTGTCTGCAAACAGAATAGCCACCCCTATTTTTTTCTGGGTTCCTTCTGCATGGAAGATTATTTTTCATATTTTGACTTTCAGTCTATGAATTTCTTTTTGAGTTAAATTTTTTTTGTATTGATAGCTCCTATCACATGCATGTTTAGTGATACTCAATTCCACAATGCTATTTTTTTTTTAAATTGTTACCAGGGATCAAACTCATGACCACGCGCTTGCAAGACAGGAGCTTATGTCGCTGAGCTAAATCCTCAGCCCCCTAAATGTGATTTTTGTATACAGCATATTGTTGTATCTTATTTCTTGATCTTTTCTGCCTGTCTGTTTCTTTTGATTGGTGAATTAAGGCCAATGACAGTGATGGTTACAACCAATATATATTGGCTTATTTTTGTCAAGATATTTTTCAGTTGTTAGTTACCTGCTTTTGTCCTCTGTTTAATTGCTTGTTCTGCCTGGTAGTTTCTTATTGTTGTTCTTGGAATTGTGCTCATTTTATCTCTGTCTAGAATGTTTTTCAGTATACTTTGTGGGATTGGTTTGGTGGTGATGAATTTCTCCAGTTGTTCTTTGTCATGGGTGTATCTTATTTCTCCATTAATTTTGAAGGATAGTTTTTCAGAGTTCTTCAATTTGGGTTGGAAGTTGTTTTCTTTCAGGACTTGAAATATTTCATTTCAAGATCTTCTTGAACTGAAGCATTGTGTTGAGAAGTCTGCTGTGATTCTGATTAGTTTTCCTTTATAGATGATCCATTTTTTTTCCTCTAACAGCTTTTGATATTCTGTTCTTGTGCTGAATTTCTGGAATCTTGATTGTTGTGTATTTTGGAGTAGTTTTCTTTTGGTCATGGCTGTTTGGAGTTCTATGTGTTTCATTTATTTGTATGTCAAATTCTTTATCCACACTTGCCATTACTTCTGTAAAGAGTTTTTTTTATGCATTTGCACTGTCTCTAGCCCCTCATTGACCCCAATCAATCTTTTTTTATTTTAAACTTAAAACCCAATAAAAAATGGTATAGGCAAACCACGTGGAGCCTTGGAGGAAAAACAAGCCAATTTGCCCTTCCCATGAGTCAGCAGAAGCCATTCTGGACCCAGGGGCAGTAACAATCCTTCCTGTCAGCTGGCATGCAGGCTGGGAGACAACAACCTTACCCTCCATAAGTAACAGACTGATTTAGGAGGATAGGCCAAACTGATAGCAACTGATGGACCAGTTGCTATCAGTTTGGCCTATCCTCCTAAATCAGTCTGTTACTTATGGAGGGTAAACCCAGTTCTTGTATTGTTTGACTTTGTAAGTCTGAGCCTGGTAGTCTGAACACCTATTAAGAGGATAAAAATATGCAATATGACAAATATGGGGAATTGCCTTTTGTCTTGTTTTTGAAATCCAATATTTTTCTTACTATTTTTTGTTTCATTTTATTGTTTTGTTTTATTCAAAATTCTATTTTGATTGGTTTTATTCTGTTGTGTTTTGTTTGGTTTTATTATGTCTGATAGTATGGGTAGCAATTCTGAAGATAACAAGAGTTTATGATAACCATTGTTGATTTCCTATTATCCTGTTTAAAAATCTTGTATCATTTTTATTGTTTTGTTTTGATTGGTTTTATTCTGTTATTTAGTTTTATTCTCTTTCAAATAAACTTTCATTCTTTTGCTTTGATTGGTTTTATTCTGTTTTGTTTTGTTTGATTTTATTAATTGTGATGGTATGGATAGGTATTTTGAAGAAAACAAGAGACATTAAGGTAGCCATTGTTGATTTCTCATTATCTTGTTTTGCAGTTCTATATTGTTTTCATTGTTTTATTCTGATTAGTTTTATTCTGCTTTGTTTTGTTGGTTTTATTCTCTTTAAAATAAAAAATGGAACAAAATTTCAAAACAAGATTGTAGGAGAGTTACAATGTATAGTACATTGTGTAGTGTTATCTTCAAAGTAATTACTCATATTACAAGATACAGGCATGAAAAATTGACTCAACACTATAGGTACAAACATATCTTTTCAATGAACTAACAACAATTATTAGCATTACTAAATTATATTAATTTTTTCCTTTTCTCTTCCTTCTTTCTCCCATCCCAGTTTCTCTTTCCTCCTGAAAAGTTAGTTCCTATTTCACAATATCTATTTTACAATTTGGATCTTATTTACTCTTTCAGCTTCTTACACTAGGGAGACCATGTGATGTTCATGCATGTGAGTCTGATTTATTTCACTTATGAATATAGTCTCAAGTTTATTCATTTTTCAAACAATCTAATATCATTCTTCTTGGTTTCAACTTGTAGACTTTGGCTTGGTTTTTTTCATAGTCTCTTGCTATTTTTAAGATGTCTTTCTTTTTCATAATGACTTTCTTCAACTCTGCCTTAAGTTCTATCCTTTTCTTCTTTCAGTCTGTTGCATACACTTTCAAAGGAGGTTTTCATCTCTTGGTTTATGTTTGGATCCGGTTCATGGATTCCATTTTTTGGACATTTTTTGTTTCCATCATTTTTCTAAGCTCATCTAGTCTTTTCTCTTCTCTACTATCTTTCATTTTAAGCATCATTTATTTTGTATCTGGGAAGTTGTCTTCACTATAGCCCTTTCCATTTGTTTTTTCACTTCTGTTGATACCATTTCAGAAAGTTTCAGTGTTTGACTTCCAATTTGTCTATCCCATTGAGTTTTGGGCTTGTCCTGAGTGGGCTGAGAGTCTGTGGTTGAAATTTGTTTCTGATTCTAGTCATTTTGTATTTTCTCTTTTCAATTTTATCTTTTTATATTGATGCCTGCCAATTTCTTATGATAGCTTTATCACTAGTATTGAGGCTTCCCTAGGAGATGTCTGTTCTTCAGGGATGTCTTTTAGATGTAGGTAGTTCTTCACAGCTACCAAGAATCTACCTTCCTAATGTATAAAGGATGTAATTACTATTTGGCTCCACACCCAATCCACTGATACTGGGCTGTGGTGATGATTATGACCCCATAAAACCACAGTGTTATTATATAGGGGAGAAAAATGAGTATAACATGAATGACATCCTGGCTAAACTAGTACAGTTAGTAATAACCATAATTTAAAGTACAGCTTAATGACTGACAAACTATGGTATCCATTAACTTGCTGCCTATTGACACAAGAGAAAACTCTAAAATTATATAACAAAATCAAACATATAGCATGTACTTGTATGCAGTGATTTTCCCCTTCTGCAGTGGGTTGAGGGGATTAAAGATGGGTAAGGGACAGGATAAAATGATGAATGAAGTCAAATATAGTAGAGTCAAGGCTGGAGGTCAAAGGATGATCACCTGAGTTTTGGGAAACTGAAGGGCACAGGAGGCAAAAATGAAACAGAATGTGAAGAACTAATCAAAAGAGAAGAGACAATGTTTAAATTCAAGAAGTACTTAAGAAAAAGAGAAGGAGGATCAACAGAAGAAAACAAAAAAATCAAGTTAAGAAACTTAAGCAGTGAATAAAAGAAAGATGAAAGAGAAGAATGAAAAAGAAAAAGAAGAAATGGAGAAAGAAAGAAAGAAAGAAAACCAGAGAAAGAGAGAAGAAAAAAAAAAGCACCCAAACAAAAATAACCACAAGATACAAAACAAGACAACATTCAACCAGACAGGAAAGGGATATCCAATCAGGGAAAGAAGGGAGAATAAAAGTAGTAAAATACCTCTGATGTGGACAGTTCCGTGATAGTGCCATGTTAGATCCCAGAAATGTACCGCGTATGGACCTGATCGTGGGCTCTGGATGTGGGTGCTGAGATTGATGTTCTGTTGATGGAGTTCTCCAGAGTCTAACTCTGGACTCCTCACTGCTGCTTCAGATGCTTCCACATTGCTGGTCTCACTGATTATTCTGCCCCCAAAAGAATGTATAAGCCTGCATGCCTGGTGCTGGGCTGGTGGAAATATTCAATAAGTTAAAAGTAAATGTCAAAATCCATTCACATTTTAACAAGAATTTCAACATTAAATTTGTAATGAAAGAAAAAGAAAATCATTTAGGCCTTTATATATAGTTTAAACTATTGTAAAGTTTTGGATGATTTGTGAAATAATGGGTTAAAGAGCTACAAATGTTTACTGACTATCATTAAAAATCATAATGATGAACTTAATGTGATAATTTCAATAACAAAACTTATCAAAAGTTTAAGAGACTTAAATTTTGAATTACTATATTGAATATATTTTCTTTGAAAGCTTTATACAAAGTTGATACTTTATATTTTTCTCACAAATGTAGTTTTTTTTTTAAAAAAAAACAAAAAACAAGACCCGTATGGATATATGGCTATCCCCCCAAAACTTTCCAGCTCATTGTTTCTTTTTCTTTGTTCTATGATATGAAAAGTTGGGAAGCAGTTGCAGCACCTGGAGACACCTAAAGAATAGCTAAAACGGGGTCTACTACATGGTGGTGTTGCTTTGGCTTAGGTTCAGAGGACAAATCCCACTACAACTGCATAGAAACTTGGTGCAAATTTAAGACCCGTGGAATGATATTATCTTCACTTGCTTTGCTGCCTTTATTATTTTACGTTGGTGAACATGAAAATATTTTAAGTGGTCTCATATGCTTGTTCTCCTGAGTATAATTTCTTTCCTGTGATTGGGAGCACACATCTATAGGCTTATTTACTCATGTGTCTCTTTGTATGAATTTGATAGTCAAATTTGGGTAAAATGGTGAAATTTATTTGCTATTAAGGTTTCAGAGAGTTATAGGCCCTGTTGATTGTTGAGAATAGTTGGGACAAGAGTCCTGGCCTTTGAAGGAGGTTGGCTCACTCCACCTAGCTATTCACAACCTGTTGGCAATTCACATGAGGGAGTTTGCTGCTGAGCCTCTAGGCTGTATTAGCTGACCCAACATACTCCCTCAGGAATGACAAGGGAAGATGAAGGAAAAGAGGCATAAGGAATAAGGAGTATAAAGAAATAGGAATGTGAGGCAGGTTTCAGGCTCTCTTGCTGGGCACTTCAGGAATTTCCTTCTCAAAAATTTCTCCCTCATGTCTTTGAAGAAATTCAACATCAATCCCACAGTTTTCCTAAGGACACCAACCAGTTTGAAGTTTTCAGTCTCTTTTGTCCCTCCTGCCAGAATTTCAGTAAATATTTGAATATATTTGAGTAGAAATATGTACTTTTATCTCATAGTTTGACCTAATTTAGTAACAAAATAAAAGTGGAAGGCAGCAACTTGTGGTCAAATTTGGGAGTTGTGGGAGACTTGCTTGGAGACTGGCACATGCCTTACACTTGGAATATTTTCTCTTTTTTTCCATTTTCCCCTGAAACTCTCCTACCCTGAAAGACAGACCCATGTTAACCCAAGGGGCTCTCTTTGCTTTCCAGATTTGTTCTGTAGGAAGGCTGATGTTGCCTGATAACTCAGGGAATTAATTGATTAAAATTCTATTATAAAGGGACCATAGACCTATGGCTAATGGCAGTTTAAGAAAGGGTTAGCCAAACACTTGTTTCCCCACTTCCAAAATATTTTATAATATTCTCTCCATTTTCATTTTCCATCAAAACTGATTAGAAGATTCTGTACATATAAGGAAGCAGATACTCTTTGCAGCCTTGAAGGAGACATGATTGCGATTCCACAGGTGACCCTGACACCCTCTCCTAGAGAGCATCTTTCTTGTCACTTTGTCTTCACATCGCTTGTAAGTTGTTGGCAGGTAATTTACAATAATACTATCCATGATAACAGCTTTTGACATCACCCCAGATTTCTAATCATTGTACTCTCATGTTAAAGGAAGAAATGGGGGGTGTGTATCTTTTTGGCATAGAGAATTACAGCACAGTCTTTCCATGAATCTGATTTTATTTTAATTATTTATTTATTTTTCCATTTTTAATTTTATTGACATTATATATATATATATATATATATATATATATATATATATATATATAAAATATTCATTATAGGAAGTTTGCACCTATACATGATGTATCTTACTTTTTCTTTTTTCCCATTGTCCTCCCCATCCTTCAAATCCCTCTTCCCCTCCTTACTGATAAAAGCTGTTTTCATTTTTTCTTTCTGTTCTATTTTTTTCTTGTCCCTTTGCTCCTTCCTCCACACCTCCTTTGTTCCACTTCTCATTTGAACATTTTCTTCCCATTTCCCAATATCTATTATACATTCTGCTCCCAGAAATAAAACCTCAATAAAAACCTTCTGTTGATAGAGGTACATTGAAAAGACACAGCAACTAACCTAAAAGAATTTCAGTGGTCAAAAGTGAAACATTTTCAGAAACGATGGCCTTCCTTTTTAAGCTTTCCGTGGTAATGAACATGCAGCACACATGCCATAGGCTCAGCACCACTTATTTTGAGCCACAAAATAAATAGAGTAATGCATTATAACCAAGAAAAAATATGAATATCCATAAATTTATACTGTCCTGAATGATTAATTATAATGTAAATAGAGTGAGGGCGCAACACTTCCTTGCAGAAGAATTCTAATTAATAAGTGTGGAGGAAATGAAGGAAATTGAAAAATCATGATCACAGTGCTCACTGTTGTGGACAAAGTTCATTGTTAGGTACTTACATCAGTGGGCAGAACTTTGTGGAGAAAGAAATACTTGTGAAGTCAAAAAGTATCTACCCCAACTATGTAAGATGGTAGATATGTCAATCTACTTCACCACAGTTATCACTTCTATTATTTATATTTAACTTATAAAATAGTTAAGTATACACAATAGCACTTATTTAAAATACTTCAATATACTAAGGTAAAAATAACTACAGTGGGGAAGTTTGTGGGCACTGCTTTGACCAATTGACCAGAGTTAACATCAGCAGGATTAATGTGTTATCAATATTTTAACCTCAAAATAATACCCAGAGAAGGGCTTAAAATGCATAATATAAATCTAATCACAAAAAGCACCAGATAAGCCCTAACTGAAGGACAGTCTACAAAATGACAGGGCAGGAGTCTTTGAACACGTCAAGTTCGTGAAAGAAAAGGAAAGACAAGGGGTTGCCAAAAAGAGTAGGAGACTGAGGGGACACGCAGACAAATACAAAGTAGGATTCTTGGATTGGAACCCAGGTGACAGAAAAAAAAAGCTGAGGGTGATGCACAAAAATCTGTCATTAGTTACTAGTATTTCATTAACCTCATTAATTCTTTCATTTTATGAATTATATTCTGTTTTTGAAAGATGTTAACATTAGAAGGAATGGGTAAAGGATGTATGGAAACTGTATTTCTGTCATTTTGCTGCAAGTTTAAAATTATTTCAAAATAAAAATTTAGCAAAAAAAAAATTCTTCTGACCTAATGTCTGCTGTTTCTCTCTGGGGTACTGTGTCCTTAGCTGGATATTAATGACCTGTTTTTCAAAGGAAAAGGCTGTTCAATAATGTTTCCAGCCCATCTGTACAGCTCTGATTCCTCATTTAACTATCTGTCTTCTAGCTACACCCAACTTTTGCTTTATAGACCTGTGTGTCCTTTCATGCCCCTGATTCTTGCCATTGGTGTTCTCATTGACCACAATACTTTTCCCTGTGTTGCCTAGGAAAGTCCTATTACTTGTTCAAGACTCAGTTCACACAGCTCCTTCTCTGAGATGTCTCCTTGGATTTCCCTAATAGAATTATTCATTTTCTCCAGTGTTTGCTGAACTCCCTTCATTCTTTTATGAGTTCATTCATTCATTAAGCAGCAGCTATTTTTTAGCATCTTTTCTGTATGAGCCCCTGTGCTAGATTTTGAGTATACATAGGTGAATAAAATAACATTGTCCTTAGCTGGGTACAGTGGAAAATGCCTGCAATGCTAGCAGCCGGGCAGGCTGAGGTGGGAAGATCACAGGTTCGAGTCCAATCTTGGCATCTTAGGGAGACACTGTCTCAGAATAAAAAATAAAATGAGCTGAGGATACAACACAGTTGTAGAGTGTTCCTGGGATTGATCCTTAATAGTGCAGTTAATAAATTATAAAAAATAGTCCTTCCCTTGAGGAACTTACAGTCAAGAGGAAAGGTAATAAATATATATGTAAAATAAATGACCACATAAATATATGACTATAAATTGTGGCAAATGTTAAATAGAAAACCATCAGACTGCAATGATAGACATTAATGGATTGCGAATGGGTACATATTTTTATATATGACAGAGGAAGCTGCTTAAAAATGACTATTTTAGTAAACATACTCATTTAAGGATTATAGTAACATACAAAAGTACAAAAATTAGTGAAGAAAATGACAATGTGATCATATTGTAAAGCTGTTTTAATAAAAATCATTATCTTTTCATTTCACACGAGTTCAACCTAAGTAAAACGAATAGAACTGTTGAATTTCAAACAAATGCACAATAGATACTAATTCTACAACAAAGATTCCCAATTTTGGCCATCCAAGGGAGTGAATGTCCTCAACCATGCTGGTTCTAGGTAGTGATGCGAAGGAATCAGGTTTGCCTGGAGAAGGAGGTCGGGGCGGGGACTACTTTACTGTGGTGGCAGGTTTTAAGTAGTGCTTTGACCCATAAACATAATTTCAGAAGGCATTAAAGGAGGACCAAGGATGTTTTAGGGAGAGGTAATAGCTTGTGCATGGACTGAGGCACAGAAAGTGATCATACTGAGGGAGGCCTGAAATGAGGGAGGAAAGTAGTCTAGTGGTTGAGGGCAGTGGGTGAATGCTACCAACTGTGGGAGCCACAACTAGATCTCTAGGTGAGGTCCAGGTGACAAAGGCTGCCACTCCAAGGAAAGCTTTGCTTTCAATCTGCGTAAGGAGATTAGAAAAGGAGTTTTCAATTTAAAAAAAATCAATAAAGTCAATTAAACTACTTAAATGTTCCATAATCAAAGACTCCTGTGATATGTTCTTTTTAATTTTCATCTTATTAAATGTTTGTCTAAGATAATTTTTGTGTTGATTAGAGTAGAAATTGAATGTTACACAGACCAGTTTGCTGCCCCTTACTGTAAGTTCTAGAAGAGTTAGAACCAGGAATGGGCTTAATTAAACGTCATTGAGGACTCTAAAAATCTAGCTGCTAGGGGATTTCCAGAAATCTTTTCTCTTGTGGTGCTGGAGGTCAATCCCTGAGCATTCTGCTTGCTAGGCAAACACGCCATCATTGAGCATATCCCTAGCCTAGATGTCCAGATAACAACTGCTTCTCGATTCCTGATGACCATAGTCTTTCACTCACTCATACTTCATGGTGGGCTTCCCTGACACTGGCCAGCCACTGCTAAGTAAAGGACATGCTTTCCAACCAGGCTGGACTGCTCCCAGGCCACAGCTCTCTTCCTACTCCAGTGCCTATTCCATACAAGGCCATCTCATCCTGTTCTTGCCCACACAGGCCTGTCTCAATGAGAAGCACTAATGTAGTGAGTTAGAAAAAGCCGATGAATGGAATGAGTGCAGGTGGGCAGCGTCACATCACATAGGATTTGCTTTTATCCCTAGTACAGTGAAAGAGGAATGTCACTGCTTTGCTGCCACATACTGACAAGCTGTTCATAGTCAGGTAACAACCACACACAGTTCAGAAAGTAACTAATAAGAAGGATTTAATTATTACTAACTGCAAATAATGGATAATAAATACTGGTAAAGAAAATCCTAGAAAGCATTTCACCTCCAACCATGACTCTTTTCTGTGAGGACTTGATAGCCTGACTCAGTTTCACAATCTGAACAAATGGAGGCTATATTAATGATAGAAAATTTCACTGAAATTTTTGCTCACCGAGAGGTCCAGGTACATTCCTGCTCTTATAAACAGATGGAACCACGTGGCCATTTATGGCCAATAAGCTGCATAAAGTGACCTCATCATTTCTGGGCTTGTATGCATGCTCTTTGTCCCCTGGAGACACTAGTCCTGTCCCACATGTTGGAGCCTCTATAAATCTGGGCACTTCATAAAGGAGGAGACTGAAAATCAAACAACATACTTACTATCTAGAACAACTTTGTCCCAGGCCATTGGCTTCTTCTAGGATGATTCATCTTCCTGAAAAATCATTTGTTATCCTCTCAATGTGTCTTCAGTCTCAACTTCCCTCTCCTCTATGAGGTTATTTAAAATCAGTCTCCTGGTCCTTCTTTAAGTTTCATGTTTTATATGGCTCTCACACACAGGCATATGTTAATACATTTGTGTGCATTTTCTACTGTTATCTCTCTTGGTTTGTTTCAGCAAACTCACTTATTGAAACTTCAGAGCAAAGTTTGAATTTCTCTGTGTGGGTTGTAGTAGAATCTGGGTGCCCCTGATGCTACTGCAGGGGGCAGAGAGGAATCTGAATCTTGGGAAGCCAGATGTCATTTTCCTTTATCCTCAGGTTGCAGCGCTGCTCTGTGGACCTGCAAGATGGCTTAAAACCAGGAATCTTCTCTTGGTAAACCAGGTAAACCTGAGATCTCAATAAAAAATAACAATATTCAATATCTTCATTAGTGTTAATTTCCTACTATTTTTTGAAAATTTGTATCATTTCTATGCTTTTTTTCCTGTTTTGCTTTTTTTTTAGATAAAAAAGTGTGTTTATGAGGAAGTAAGAACTGGAGTTTTGGCACAGGAAGGACCTGGATATTGTAATTTCTTAGCTGTGTATCCTTAAACAAGTTACTTAATCTTCATGGGGCTCTGTTTCCCTACTTGCAAATCAGAGGAGATAGTGTTTCTTTTAGGGTTGCTGAGAGTATTAAAGGGATACAGAGTTAAAATGCTCAGCACCTTGTATACTTCCCACCGTCTGCACCTATTTTACACCTCAATTATATTTTGATAAATGAGTGTTAGATAAATCTACACAAGAAAAGGATGCTGAAAATTGGAAAAAATGCAGGTATAGCTGAAAGAGAAAACGCCAGTACAGCTGGAGCAAGCTGAGACACACCCAATTTCCATTTTCTCTTTGTTAAAGAACCTTTCAGGACATGCTTTATAGATAATGAAGGTCTTGTTATCCTTTTCTTCTCTGGTTTGCCATCCGTCTTTTCCGGAGTTTGTCAAAGGGGTGGAAGTTCCAGTTGCCTTATCTAAGACAGCGTAACAGTTGGTTGTCGGTGTGACATTTTGCAATTGATTTTCCCAAAGTTGATAGTGGCTGGAACCACATGGATTGCCTGAATCCCAAGGACAGCCTCTGGACTTTCTTACAGGAGTGTGTTTAATGTATACCCATGATTAATATGCAAATATCTGCACAGTGTATACATGAGAAATATTGCTGCAGAAATGGTAGGAGCTGTGTGCAACTAAAGAGAAGCTTATTTAAAAAAATAAAATCAAATCTTTCTGCAAGGTTCTCACTTCTGTCCTTATTGTAAGCCTCCAATCACATGCTCAGTTAAAGCAGATTTTATATTACTGATCTTTGAAAACAGCTACTGGCTGTTTTTTTCTCTCAGCTGCAGTGACATTTTCTTCCTTTTTAAAGATGGCTACTTCCTTATCTTCAGTGTTTGTGGCTTCTTTATGCATCAATAGCAACAGTAATATTTTAAATATGTGTGTGTGAGGGCTGGTCAGTGACTGGCTGTTTTCTATTTGCTGTCCGCATTTTTACACCCTTTTGTGAACTTTGAGCGCCACCCAGTGGCAATATAAATACAGTCAAAAATTTAACAAAGTTGATAGAATCTACTGTTTCAAAAGCAGACATCTATGCAAGGCATTGCACTCAAAATTACAGTAACACTTTGTTTTCATACTTTGTTGCTTTTTGTTCTTTTCTGCCGTTCTAAAATTATTATTTCTAGTATTAAAAACGTCCCATGGTTTTGTGATGGCTTGTAGTACTTATTCTCTGAGTTTGTTAAGATGGTAATTGTTTCTGGCTTTTTGTACTAAAGTTCAGGCTGTCCTTGAACTCGCCATGTACCCCAGGCAGGCCTCAAACTCACAGTAATCTCCCTGCTTTAGCATCCTGAGTACTGAGATTACAAATATGTACAAATGTTTTAGTACTTCAGAAATTAGAATGGTGGCATTACAATCCAAATCTGTGTGCATCTGCCACCATTTCGTGGGCTCTCTGAGAAAGGTAATGGAACTCTAATGAGAAAGGAGCAGAATAACAGTACTTCAGAAATTAGAATGGTGGCATTACAATCCAAATCTGTGTGCATCTGCCACCATGTCGTGGGCTCTCTGAGAAAGGTAATGGAACTCTAATGAGAAAGGAGCAGAATAACAGTACTTCAGAAATTAGAATGGTGGCATTACAATCCAAATCTGTGTGCATCTGCCACCATGTCGTGGGCTCTCTGAGAAAGGTAATGGAACTCTAATGAGAAAGGAGCAGAATAATCTGGCCATTGCAGCTGAGGCATGCTATATCCACTTTATTTCTTTTGTTCTTGGCGACACTGACCATCTTATCAAACAAATTAAATTCACATGAGACACTCACCCACCATAAACTCAAACTCAGACTCAAAGCCAAATGGGCTATTTATTTCTTTTGCTGGAGATTGAACCCTAGCTCATGTTTAGTGCTCTGCCATTGAGTTACACCCCAAAAGGTAATTGGGTCTTTTAGATGAAACATATTGCTAAGTTTGTCTCAAGCAAAGGTCTCAGGTAAATCAAACAGAGCCCTTTCCTTTTCTCACATCACGTTACTTTTTTTTTTTAACTGTTTTTGAAACAGAATCTCTTTGTATAGTCCAGGCTAGTTTAGAATTTTGTGTAGCTCAGGCTGTCCTCAAAGTCGCAGCACTCCTCCAGCCTCAGCCTCCCAGGCATTACATACCTGGGTTATGGGCATGGGCCACCATACCCAGCTTCTCAGCAAATGTTGTTTTATGGGCTTTGGTTCCAGTGTTGAGGATCACTAAAGTATTATAGCTCTATGGCCTGATTTTATGTCATGTAGAAATTTAATAATTATTTCAACCATGTCTCAAACTATTGATAAATATATTGGGTGGGGTAGGGCATTGGCAGCATATCAGAAGTCTCTGTCAAGGACTATTTATAGCTTGTGGGCTTTTCTCACTCCAGAAGTAATCATTATACTTACATTTGTGTTAATGATTCACTTTTCTCTGTGGTTTCATCACCCAGCTACATATCATTAAAATATATAATTTACTTTTACCTATATTTGAACTTGATAAATGAAAACATGCAGCACTGATTCTCCTGTCTTTATGTTTTATTTTTTGATCAAACATCATTTGTGAGGTTTATTCATGTTGATGCACTATGGCTGTGCAGAGGCAAACAGAAACACTGAAATGTTATCTAGGATTTATTTAACATCAAAGGGTTTTGATAGGGATCCATTCCCAAAATATCGGGCCAGTGGTGGGCTAGCATTCTTATAGCAGAGTACTTGGTTAACTTTGATTGGCTCTTACAATATGCATCACAGTGAGCAGCCATTTCTAGGAGACAGAAGTAACAGGTACTAGTTACAGGAACTGAAGGAAACTGGAAGTTACCCCTCAGACAAAGGACTTATATTCAGAACATACAAAGAATTGAAAAACATCAAGCCCCCCAAATTCAAAGACCCTCTCCAAAAATGGGCATCAGAGATGAACACACAGTTCTCTAATGAAGAATTACAAATGGCAAACAAATACATGAAGAAATGTTTACCACCACTGGTCATTTGAGAAATGCAAATTAAAACAGCATTGAGATTTCATCTCACTCTGGAAAGAATAGCTGCCATCAAGAATTCAACTGATAACAAATGTTGGCGAGGCTGCAGGGAAAACGGAACACTTCTCCACTGTTGGTAGGAGTGTAGACTGGTGAAACCACTATGGAAATCAGTATGGAGAATTCTCAGAAGACTAGGATTGAAAGTTTCATTCAATCCAGCTATTCCCCTCCTGCGTATTTACCCAGAGAAACTGCAAAGTTCATATCACAGTGATATATGTGCACCCATGTTCATAGCAGCTTAATTTGTAATAGCTAAATCTTGGAAACAACCAAGATGCCCATCAACCACAGAGTGGATGAAAAAGATGTGGTATTTTTTACAAAGCAATATTACTCAGCTATAAAAAAGGATGATCTTGAGGCCTTCATAGGCAAATGGAGACAACTTGAGACTATCCTCACTAGTGAAATAAATAAGAATCATATTTATAAATATCACATTGTATTTCTAGTGTAAAAAGTAATAAGAAATGTAGAAGTAATAAAACCCAAAATGTTTAATTGTAAAAAAGAGGAAAAGAAAGTACTCTAAAGGATATAACTGCATGTATGTTTAAGTATGTAGGATTGATAACCATATTACTAAGTTTTTGTTGGATCATTGAATAGAACTGTTTGCAGTCTCGCTGTTTGAATGTCTACTTTGTATGCTTCACTTTTGTAACTCGAACTACTATTTCTAAGAGGACGATATGTAATTTATCAACTAGTGATTTCTGTTTATTTTTTTGAAATTATGTATTATTTCTACCCTTTTTATTTTGTTTTTTTTCCCTTTAAATAAAATTTTTTTAAAAACCTGGAAGTTACTTGGACAACTAACAGAAACTGAAGTATATTGGTAGGTGGAGGGCATTTTATGCTATAGCTATATTCTGTTTACCACCAAATAGCATTCAGTTGCAATGTATTCATTCATCTTCCTGTTGATGGACATCTGCAATTTTTCCACTTGAGGGTTATTACAGACAGTGACCTATAAATATTATTTGTAAATGTTTCTTTGAACATACATACCATCTTTTCTCTAAGATGATCATGGAAGTCTTCCGTTCAGATGTTCCTTAGGAGAATCAGCTTTAAGCAACATGCCTGATTGACCGCTTCTCACTACTGCACCTTGAAGTCAAGGTAAAACTACTTCCCACGACCTGTCCCAGCTGGTGACTGAGCATGACATGAATACCAGAAATGGATCATCTCTGTTTCACATGGGATTCTTTTGATGAACAACTCTAGTGAAGTCTTTATCTGATTGAGATTTTCTAAGAATCATGCAATGATCTAAGGCTCATTTGGCCAATCTTCTAAACTCCAAAATTGTTTTTTCTTTTTTAGCTTGTAATCAAAGAACTATTATATAGAAAAAGCCAAGTTGAAGCCTCTAAAACTGCTTCTATATCTCACCATGGCCAGTAACTAAGATAGTAAGGCAAAAAATCATGTCACATTCCAGGGACTGGTGCCACCATTACACAAAAGATATGAGAATTGTGGTCTTTACCTCTATTTAATTTGCTGGTATGATTTTTACATGAGTAGAAGCTGAAAAAAAACAGCTGCCTTAAGAATGGCCTTGAAAAATACTCCTTAGTGGGCAGAACACTCTTTTAACATATTAGATCTTTGATCTGAGATAGTTTTTTAATGAATAAATTATGATCTTTAGAATTTCTTTAATGAGGAGGTGTGGTGGTGGGGCTCTCAGTTTTTGCCTGAAATGTCTTGTTTTGCCCTAATTCTTAATTCTTTTTTTCTTATCTCCTTTTATGTTTTTTATCCTCATCCTCACCTATCTTTCTTTCCTTGAACTCTTTCCTTCTTCTCTTCCTTTCTTTTTTCAATTTGGAATCAGCCCCATGGAAAAGACAGCCTAATTACTTTAGCCTTCTGTTTTTGGTTCCTTCTATTCCCTCCTCTCTTAAGCAGCAAAGTTTCTTGTGAGTTGTGAGTCTACTCATAATTTAGACAGCACAGAGATTGAGTCAGACTGTAATAGTCTCTTCATGATTCTCTGCCTCACCCCAGCCAAATCCTTTATTTTTATACCCATACCCTTGTATCTCACTAATTGGCAGCAGTGTTTTCTGTTTTATGCCTTGCCCTTAAACCAGATCCTTGTGTTGTGTTCAGGAATGATTACTCTAAAATAAAATACAATGAATAAAATTTAAAAATCTGGTGAGTGAAGACTAGCCAGTCTTAACCCTCTGGTTCAAAAAAGTAAATTTGGGTTTGGATTTTAAAAAAATACATATTCAAGTTAATCTTTGGAAAGACGAGTTAGGTATTTTTGATTTTGGATGCCTTTTGCAAGAAGTTTATATTGTTATCTCTGAACTTAGCTCCGAACCTGTTTCTTCAGCCTTCCCATGACTCTTTGAATGACTTAAATCCTCTTATTTGAAAATCGCTTTCCTGTTTAATCAGTCAGCAATGGAAATAGGTTGGAAAGAAAGCTGAGGGATTTTTTTGTACATACCATGCATAATGATTCTCTGAACATCCCTACTAAGGAAATAGTCTAATTTTGCTGAGGGAAACTCAGACTTAAATAATTCTTTGTTATTCTGTTTCTATATTCAGTGCTTTTGACCCTCAGCATACAGTGAGACTAACAAACCAAACCTCAGAAGTTTGCAAAACTTTACTTTTGTTTGGGTTTTAAAAGCTTACACATTGTAAATAAGCTGATTTATCTTCACTTCAGTCATGCTGATAGTAAATTTCTTCCTTTTTGTACCATGTCCATTTAACTTTATTAGGACTGCAGAGCGGATGCAAATGTTTCTTATCTGTAAAGTAACTTAATAAATTTAATGTTTTCTGGCATTGAAAAGAATTACACTAAGAAATGAATCTGAAAGGAAGTCATGTATGGAGACAGAAACAATAGTCTTATATTTTGGATAAAAAAAATTTCAACTGTCTTCAGAGACCTTCAAAGAGATCCAGCATACAAGCATTGAATTACATTAAAATTGACTGCTAGCTATGATAACAAGAAGAAAAACAGAGCCACAGTGAGCAGTCATGTCCAGGAAAGAAACAAGGCTGCCTGTCACTTTCCTTGAGCTCCCTGAATATTTTAGATAAGATAGAGCTGGATATTTCTTTTCAACGGCATTAACTTTCAATTCAGTCTCATTTTAGGAAAACTTGCTTTATTTCTATTCATTAAGTAATTCTTTTAGGACAATAAATTTTTAATGAAGTAGATAAACTAGATTCTACTTATGATACATGTATGCTCTGTTTCCCATCAAAAAATGACCTGAGTGTCTCAGTATCAATTACTTTGTGTTACTTTTGTGATCGACAGGTTTACCCTGACTATGGTCAACACCAAGATGTTTATGCATGAACCTTCCTGGCAAAGGGACACATGGTGATGGGAAAAAGGTTACAGTCATAGAAAAATGTAGCTGAAAAACCTTTAAACAGGGCATGGTAGTGCATGCCTGTAATCAACACTCTGGGAGGCTGAGATAGAAAAAAAAAGTTGGGGATGTAGTTCAGTGGCAACACCCTGAATTCAATTCAAACATCCCCAGTACCACCATAAAGAAAACAAACCCAAATCAAAGTAAATCAAAGTAACAACAAAAAAACCCCCAACACCTGTTAGATATTATCTGTGAATCATTATTATTATTGTATTTTTTAAAAAAAATTCATATTATACTACCAATACATAAGCAATACATTTTCTATCAAAGTGTGCATAATGCTGAGTGCAACAATGTTGTTAGAGTTCAGCATTTTCAATGTGTTTTATGGTACCTCAATTCTACCATCTCTATTCTTTCTTAAAATCACTCTAAAAACCTCCTTTTGTAGTGCTGCTGTGTTATGTAACTTATCTAGCAAAAACTAAATAATTTCTTTACTGCATTTAAATTTTTTTATTAGTTTGCAACAAGGAGGGCATTATTTGGTTTGAAAACATTGGAATAAGGGAATTAAAGGAACAAAACATGTAGAACAATGCTTGGCACATAGTACACATTCAATAAAGCTTAGACTCTCTCTCTCTCTTTATTTATTTACTTTTTTTTGAGAAAGGGTTGCTATGTAGATCAGTCTGGGCTTGAACTCACTATGTAGTCCAAAATGGCCTTGATTTTGTGGAGATTCTCTTGCCTCAGCCTCTTGAGTATTTGGATTACAGGCACAAACCACAGCTCCTAACTCAATAAGTATTAATTTTATACTTTGTAGAGTTTGAGATTGAAATTTGCCCAAGAGGTCAAAAAAGTAATTGCACCCTTACCATAAGATACAGGTATAGTACCCCTATGGCCACTTTGTATTGCAATGGGTTGGATCGCACACTCAATGAATAAATGTGTATTTAGGATATGAAAATTTTAGCAGATGTTTTCTAAAGTTTCTGACTTTTAATTACTCAATTTTTATTTAATTGTATTTTTTGTAGTGCTGAGAAATGAATGCAGGGCCTTGTAAATGAAAGCAAGGTCTCTACCATTCAGTTATGTCTCCAGCTCTGGTTTTATTTTTGATGTAATGAAGTCCATCCTGCCCTTTTTCATTTTCTTAGATTTTTTAAGAGACAGCACAGGCAACCTGAATGTAAAGTAAAGTAGTAAAGAGTAACCTTGACTCTGATTTGATTGGTCTGGGGTAGGATCTATCCAGGCATTTTTTAATCCTTTAAATCAGCCACAGTTGGGAACTGCTGATTTATATAATCTATGCTGTCAGTTGATTATCAGAAAGACTGATGTAACCTGAGTATTTTCAGCTTTAACATGAGAAGATTGTATGACATACTCTAATTTTTCAGTTCAAATATCCTAAATCTGGCTAGAAACCATTCTTTTTTTCTGCATAAACATTTTAAAAAATTTAACACTCAAAACTATGTAAACAATTCAGCTCCACTGTAAGCAAATTTGAAATACAGATAAATGGAAAGAAAATAAAAACCCTTTATTGACATTTTATAATCATTTCACACTTTTAGAGTGACATTACAGTGAGTATCTCTGTCCATTAAACATCTTGTTTGAAAAACTTTTTGTGTGTGTGTGTGTGTGCCCACGTGTGTTTTGTTTAATTCAGCAGTGTTGGGGACTGAACCAAGGATTTTGTGCATTCTTTGTGCATGCTAGCAAAACTCTTAATTGGGAAGATATAGCATCAACCTGAGACATATTTTTAAATATCTGCCTGGTATAACTGAAAAGCTGAGTATCATATCAATAGTTTCTTTTCTTAATTTTATTTTAAGGAGAGGAAAACCAAATATAACAAAACAGAACGAAGAAGATCGGAAGAAAACAATGTAAGTAACATAGATTTCAAAGCAAGACAACAGGAGATCATCACTGGGTATTACATTGTCTCTTGTTTTCTTCTAAATAGTTGTCCATATCTTCACACACAATGAATTAATACAAAATAAAATAGTATCAAACTGATCAGAAGAGAATGAAGAATACATTATAGGCCTTCAAAACCAGACAATAGGAAAAGCAACAATAGCTGCCATAATGTCTCTCATTCTCTTCAAAATATCTGTCCATATCTTCATGTATGTTAAAGTTAAACAAGACAAAACAAACTAAAATCACTTTGAACAAAGAATAATAGTATTGCTGGATTTCACAGCATGACACTACAGAATCAACTCTGGATACTATAGTGTCTCTTTTTCTTCAAAGTAGCTGTTCATTTCATAGTGCATTATATAACCAATTCTCATAAACTGCTTAGGAGAAGTTCTACACATGTATGAGTATCTACATGAATACATATCCTTTCTATATTAGAGAGAAAAACAAAACAATTCCTAGAAAACATGAAAAAAAAGACAAATAAATAACAATAGCAAAGAGCCCAAAACACTGACAATAGAGGCCTTCCAAAAAAGGTGGTAGGAGCATAACTAGGGTTGTTAATTTACATAATGATCTTCAAGAGTTCCTCAGACCACCAAAAAATAATATACACAATTGTTCCAATCCTATAAATGTTAACTTTTTATACCAAGAACTTGCAGAATTTGTAGCGCAATCATCTTAGCTATCCTAAGTGTGTTTATATAATTTTAGATATTTTTTCTTTTCCCTTCCTTTTTCTTCTTCCTCATTTTCCCTGAGATATTATTTTTTCTCCTTTAAGCAGATTCTTGTCCTTTCATTCTATTTATTGAGTTTTTTGTATCTTATGTACCCTATTTCTTACACTAGGGAAACTATACGATATTTACACATGTGAGTTTGATTTATTTCACTTATGAGTGTGGTCTCGAGCTGCATCCATTTGCTTATGAATATCTCAATGTGATCAATCTTTATAGCACAGTAGTACTCCATTGTATAAAAATACCACACCTCTTTAATCCATTCCTCAGTTGATGGGCATTTAGGTTTTTTGCAAGATCTGGCTATTACAAATTGTGCTGCTATAAACATGGGTGTGCATACATCACTGTGATACGAGGTTTTCAGTTCTTCTAGGAATATACCCAGAAGTGGAATAGCTAGGTCAAATGGGACTTCCAATCCCAGCTTTTTGAGGACTCTCCAGACTGACCTCCATAGTGGTTGCACCAGTCTGCACTCCCACCAACAGTGCAGAAGAGTTCCTTTTCCCCCCGCACCTCTCCAGCATTTCTTGTTGGTAGGATTCTTGATCCTGGCCATTCTTTCTGGAGTGAGATGGAATCTCAGTGCTGTTTTAATTTGCATTTGTGTAGTGATGCTGAAAATTTTTTCATGTATTTATTTGCCACTTGTATTTCTTCATCTGAGAACTGGGCATTCATCTCAGATGCCCATTTTTGGATTGGGGATCTGATCTTTTAAAATTCTTTATATGTTCTAAACAGAAGTCCTTTGTCTGAGGGATAGTTCACTAAGATTTTTTTTTCCAATTTGTGGGTTTTCTTTTCACTATGCTGAGATTTCTTTCAACATGCAAAAACTCTTTAATAGGATATGATCCCAGTAATTGATTCTGTGAAGTATTTTGCATGTGGCTTGATTCTTGTTCATGAATTCTCTACCCGTATGTCTTCAAGATTTCTACCTACTTTGTCTTCCAACAGATTTATTGTGTCTGCTTTAATATTTAGATCTTTGATTCATTTAGACCTTAGTTGAATACATGGTGATAGGCATGGTTCTAGTTTTAGTTTTCAGCATATGGAAGGCCAATTTTTCCATCACCATTTATTAAAGAGACTATCTTTCTTCCAGTGAAAGTGTTTGGCCTCTTTATCAATGATAAGGTGGCTGAGTGTGTTTGTAGTTGTTGTGTCTTCTAATCTGTTCCATTAATCTTCAGGTCTGTTTTTATTCCAGTACCAAGATGATTTTATTACAGTAGCTTTGTAGTATAACTTCAAATCAAGGATTGTGATGCCTCCTGCTTTGCCTTTGTTACTTAGAATTGCCTTTGCTATTCTAGATCTCTTCTGGTTCCAGAAGAACTTTTGAAGTGATTTCTCTACATATGTGAGGTATGCTAGTGGTATTTTGATTGGGATTGCATTAAATCTGTATAACAGTTTTTGAAGAACGGCCATTTTCATAATGTTTGTTTTCCTATCCATGAAAAAGGTATGTCTTTCCATTTTCTGAGGTCCTTTTCAATTTATTATTCAGGGTATTATATATTTCCCTGAATAGATCTTTTACTTATGTTGTTAGATTGATTCCCATGTATTTCATTTTTTTTGGATGCTATTGTGAAGGGTGTGGCTTCTCTTATTTCTCTCTGAGTGAATTTGCTGTTTGTGTACAGAAATGCTCTTAATATTTTAGTGTTGACTTTGTATCCAGCTACATTACTGAATTTAGTTATTATACCTAGGAGCCTTTCAATGGAATTGTGGGGGGTCTTCTATGGGATGTATAATGTTATCTGCAACTAATAATTTAACTTTTTTATGCTATCCTTACTCCTTTTATTTCTCTCTCTTGTCTAATTGCTCTGGCAAGTATTTCCATCACTATACTGAATAGAATAGTGATAATGGACATCCTTGTCTTGATTCTGATTTTAGGGTAAAGGCTTTCAGTTTTTGGCCATTTAGTATGAGCCTGGCTGTTGGCTTGTCATAGATGGTTCTATCATACTATTTATTCTGATTTTCTTTGGGTTCTTATAATGAATGAGTGTTGGACCCTGTCAAAAGGTTTTTCTGCATCTATAGAAATGATCATATGATTCTTATTTTTGGCTCTAATAATATAATGGATTACATTTATTGACTTGAACTATCCCTGCATTCTGGGATGAATCCCACTTGGTCATGGTGTATAATCTTCTTGATGATTTGTTGCATTCTGCTTGACAGGATTTTATTGAGAATTTTTGCATCTATATTCATCAGGAAGATTGGCTTGTAGTTCTCTTTTTTGGTTAAGTCTTTCTCTGGTTTTTGTATTAGAGTAATACTTGCTTCCAGGAATGAGTTAAGGAGAATTGCTTCACTTTCAATTTCACTGAAGAGTTTGAGGAGTGTCAGCATTAAGCCTTCTTTGAATTTCTTGTAGAATCTGCAGTGAATCCCATTAGGACCTGTTCTTTTCTTTGTTGGTAAAGATTTAATTACATTTTCAATTTTGTTAATTGAAATTGGGTTATTCAGCAATTTTATATCTTCTTGATCAAGCGTGGGTAATGCATATGTTTCTAGTAATCTGTCCATTTCTTCTGTGTCATCAAACCTATTAGAGTAGAGGTTTTCAAAGTAGGTATTGATGATCTTCTGTATTTCCATAGGGTCTATAATGATTTCACCCTTTTCATTCCCGATTGCCTGAATTTGAGTGTTTTTCTTTCCTTTTTAAAATAAAGTTGGCTAGAGGCTTGTCAATTTTGATTTATTCTTTCAAAGAACCAACTCTTTGATTCATTCATTCTTTGTATTGTTTTTTTAGTCTCTATTGCAATGATTTCTGCTCTAACCTTTACAATTTCCTTCCTTTTTTGGCTTTGGGCTTGACTTGCTCTGATTTTTCTAGATGTTTGAGGTATAACATCAGTTTTTTTCTTTGTGTTTGTTCTATATTTCTAATGTGGGAGTTCACTACAATAAATTTCCTTTGAGGACTCCTTTCATTGCATCCCACAGATTTTGGTAAGAAGTATTTATATTTTTGTTTACCTGAAAATATTGTTTAATTTCTTCTTTAATGTCCTCTGTGACCCCATGATTGCTCAGGAGTGTATTATTCAACTTCCATGTGTTTGTGTGGTTTTTGCAGTTTCTTTTGTCATTAATTTCTAGTTTTATGGCGCTATCATCCGGTAACATGCATGGGATAATTTCAATTCTTTTGCATTTACTTAAGCATGTTCTGTGGGCTACTATATGGGCTATCTTAGAGAATGTTCCATGTGCTCCTCAAAAGAATGTATAATCTGATGTTGTTGGGTAGAACACTCTGTATAAGTCTACAAAGTCCATTTGTTCACAGGTGTGATTGAGTTCTACTATTTCTTTGCTGATTCTCTGTCTAG
>PVJX010023278.1:0-29451 GCA_004027295.1 Dolichotis patagonum | reverse complement strand
AAAAAAAAAAAAAAAAAAAAAAAAAAAAAAAAAAAAAAAAAAAAAAAAAAAAAAAAAAAAAAAAAAAAAAAAAAAAAAAAAAAAAAAAAAAAAAAAAGCAAAACAAAAAACCAAGAAGAAAAAGAGAAACCTCGAAAATAAAAAACAAAACAAGAAAACCAGGCGAGTGGCTAAACTGTGGTTCATCCATGCAACAGAATGCTATTCATTAACAAAAAGGAACAAATTCCTGATACCTGCAATAATGTGGATAAACTTAAAAAATCGCATATAAAGTAAAGTAAATCACAAAAGATTACACGTCTTATGATTCTATTTTCATAAGATTTCTAAAGCTAAGTATGGTAGCACACACCTATAATCTCTCCACCCAGGAGGCTGAGTCAGGAGGATCACTATGAGTCTGAAGGCCAGCTTGGGCTACATAGTTAGTTCAAAGCCACCCTGAACTACATAAGTGAGACCCTGTCTCAAAAAAAAAAAAAAAAAAAAAAAAAAAAAAAAAAAAAAAAAAAAAAAAAAAAAAAAAAAAAAAAAAAAAAAAAAAAAAAAAAAAAAAAAAAAAAAAAAAAAAAAAGATTTCTAGAAAAAACATAGAAAAAGCAGATCAATGATGACTGTGTGGTGGGAGTGACTGCATCAATGAAATGTTTTGGGATGGTGGATAATGTCTCTAAAATTGCACTGCAGACAGGTATACAACTGTACAAATTTACTAGAATGCATCAAACTATATTAATTTCCTCAGCTATATTTCATATACTATAAAGCACACTTCAATGTGCCAAGCAGAATAATGTCCCCACTCTCCCAAAGAAGTCTCCATTGTGGGCCAAGGATATAGCCTAGTGGCATAGCACCTGCCTGGCAAGCACAAGGTCCTGAGGTCAATTCCCCACACCACAAAAAAAAAAAAAAAAAAAAAAAAAAAAAAAAAAAAAAAAAAAAAAAAAAAAAAAAAAAAAAAAAAAAAAAAAAAAAAAAGAAACAAAGAAACAAAGAAACAAAGAAACAAAGAGAAAAGAAGTCTACTCCTTCATCCCCAGAACCTGTATGTTACCTTAGGTTACATGGCAACAGAAAATTAAGGTTGAATATGGAATTAGGGTTACTAATCAAATGACCTTAAAATAGGGAGGTTACAAGGCTATTCAAGTGGAAGAGGGAAGAGGCAGAGTGATGTAAAGTGAGAAGAACTTGGCTAGTTTGCAAGTTCTGATGATAAGGAAAGGAATAACTCTAAGAATGTGTAGAGCACAGCTTCTGGAAGCTAAAACACACAAACAAATAGATTCTACTCTGTAGTCTCCATTCAGTCTTGCTAACTCCTTGAATCTTGCTTACAGCAAGCTTCTGACCTACAGCATCACATGATAACAAATTTGTATTGAATTGTACCATAAAATTCGAGAGTTGCAACAACATTGGGTGACAGATATGCTTGGTGAAAACTGTTTAGAAATGAGATGCAAATAACTAAAACAATCTTGAAAAAGAGGAACAAATTTAGATGACACACATTCAATTTTAAAACTTAGCAAAATTTTCAGTAACAGTATCGTACCAACATAAGGTTGTGACTGAGATTTCAGAAATAAACCTGTACACTGATGGGTAATTAATTTTCAACAAGGATGTTGTAACACTTTAACTGGAAAAGAATACTGAGAAGGTAGGAGCTAAAGATGGTGGACAGATGAGCAGCAGGATACAGAACCTCTCTCAGAGACACAGCTCAGATGCCAGAATAAAACATTCTGGAGAGGTCCCAACAGAGGAAGATGGAGTCTCTCAACCCAGGAAGAAACTGAAGGGAAAAGAGCTGCTCCAATATGAAGTCGCAGGGCTACCATTAGAGAAGCCCAGATTAGCGGCCACGGCACTTTCGCCAAGCCGTCTGAATTCGCACCCAAGGAGCTGAGCTGCCCACGCGACTCGCCCTGAACTGGCGCGAAATACAGGGAGCCCAATGGAGAATGGAGCCAGAGAGGGACCGACATTAACTCACAGTGAGTGCTGGGAATAAGACCCTCCCATGGGAAAGGGGTGACCAACTGGACGACATGTTGGAGTCAGGCAGGTCAGCCCGAACTAGGAACGGCAGTATCTTCAGTTGGTTGCTCTCCTCCCAGAACAGATTGGTGGGATCTTCTTGGCCTGGGTCACACCCCTGACTGGGACCCAATAAGTCATCCCAAACCGTTTCCCTATATCCAGCATGCACTGACACAGTGAAGGCCCCTGAAGGTTGACTGGCCTGGAGGGAAGGGGCCAGCATACAATGTCCCTGCCTGCACCTCAGTGACTAACAGCAAACTGGAGAGGGCAGAAACCCTTAGCCTGCGTGCTTCAGAGGAACTGTGACCAACAAGGAAAGGGGCTGGGAACTACACTATACACTTGTATGGAAGAAATCAAAAACATGACAAGAGAAACAAGAAAAAGCCCCCAACTCCCAGCCCCCAACCCTGAGAATACTGATCCTGGAGAGGTAAATACAAAAGAGATTGAGGGCAGCAAAATGCAACATCAAACACGGTGCCAACGGACATAAAGAGATATCTTCGAGACCTTGTAGATGAGCTCAAAACTGAAATATTAATTCAAGTTAAGCAATATATAAGTAGATTAATAAAAGAAATGCTAAGCACCTCTCAAGAAAACACAGATGGAAGAATGGAGGAACACAAAAGAAGGAGAGAAATGTTCAATGAAAAATATAAAGAAAACCTACAATACATGAAGCAGATTCAAAGAGATTACCAGGAAACTAAAAACTCCATTGAAAGCTGGCAAAACTGCTTGAAAGAAACTAAGGATAGACTATCAAAACTTGAAGACAGGTTTGCAATGTGTGATCATGAAAGGAAAGATCTCTTAAAAATAACAAGGAAACAGGCAATAACAATACAAAGACTAAAAGACGACAGGAGGATCTATAACCTAAGAATAAAAAATGTGAATGAAGACGTAGGAGTCAAAACAAAGGAATTACAAAGGCTATTCACAGAAATAATTGAGGAAAACTTCCCAAGCATAACAAATGAAAATGATATTTAGATGTATGAAGAATACAGAACTCCACCCACCTACAACCAAAACAGAGCTACACCCAGACACATAATAATCAAGATCCCAGAAATTCAATATAAGAACAGAATATTAAAAGCTGTCAGAGAAAAGAAATAGATCACCTATAAAGGAAAACCCATTAAAATCACGGCAGACTTCTCAACACAGACCATCAAATCAAGAAGAGCTTGATTTGATGGTCTGTGTTGTGTGAAGTAATCCAAGCCCTGAAAGAAAATAACCTCCAGCCCAGATTGATGTACCCTGCAAAACTGTCTCTAGAGATTAATGGAGAAACATGATGCTTTCATGACAAAGAGGAACTGGGGGAATTCGTGACCACCAATCCAACCCTACAAAAACTACTGAAGGACATTCTAGGGAGAGAGAAAAAAATACCAGGATTTCAGCAACAGTGGCAGAGACGCCTCGATGAACGGGGCAGACAGTGAAATGAAAGAGGAAAGTAGACAACCAATGGCAGAAAAATAGCATAGAAGAAATAAGGCAGAGAAGATTGACTGTAATCTCTAACATAGATAGCCTTGATATACTAACAAAAAGAAACACAGGCAGAGTAGATCAGGAGATAGGGTCCATCGAGATGTTCTGTATTGGAAACATAATTAACCTGAACAAGAGTTTATGGAAAGTCAAATATGAGAAAACAATGCTCTATATAACAGGGAACCAGAGAGAAATAGGGACAACTTGACCAGCACCTGCAGATAGGGTGAAAAGACATGATACTTTTGTGCAGTAGAGAACTACTCAGCTATAATGAAGGAAAACCTTGAAGCTTTTATAGGTAAAGGAATACAACTTGAGATGAAGCCCAGCAGTCAGAAGGTTCAGAACCAGTAAGAATAAATAGCAGGCTGCTCCCTGCAATCTAAAAACTGAGGGAGTTAGTGGGACCCAAAATGTGCAGTGTACCCTGTGGGAGTAAAAGGAGAGGAATTGTCTAAAAAAAGGAACGCAGAGGATACTGTCAATAGTGTAACAGGATTTAAAATCTCCATTATTCTCACCACTCTGTTTAGATGGATTATATTCTGTTCCAGTTTGCCTACTTGCACTAGATTTGAGGTCACAGACAGCTATCCCAAAAATAGCAGGATATATATGGTAATCATCCTTAATTTCCTACTAACTTAATCTGAAGCCCTGTATAACTTACACTGTCTTATTATGACTGATCTTATTTGAATCTGGTTTGTTAGATTGCTGTTTTATATTGACTGATTTTATTCAAATATGTTATGATTGATAGTATTATAGGCAACTACACTGAAGATGACAAGATTCACTAGGATACCCACTCTGGTTTGACTATTACTTGCTTTTGAAGTCTTATAATGTCTCCAATGTTTTGTTTTTATTAACATTGTTATATACTGCTGAGACATCATAGTAACCTTTGTAGATCAACCTTGTATTGTGGTTTTATATGACTCTTTTGTTTCATGTTTTTCTAGGAATTTGTTTTGTTTTGTCTTGCTTTGTTTTGTTTTTCTTTCTAATACAGAAAGGATAGATACACATGTAGAGACTCATGCATGCGTAGAACTTACAAACAGTTTATGAGAACCAATTATGTAACACATGATGAAATGAACAACTACTTTGAAGAAAAAGAGACACTACAGTACCCAGTGCTGATTCTGTAGCGTCATGATGTGAAATCCAGCAATACTATCATTCTTTGTTCAAAGTGACTTTAGCCTGTTTTGTTTTGTTTACGTTCAACATACATGAAGGTATGGACACCTATTTTGAAGAGAATGGGAGACACAATGACAGCCATTGTTGGCTTCCCTATAGTCTGGTCTTGAAGACTTAAAACGCCTTCCTCATCCTGTTCAGATCAGCTCCATACTATGCTGTTTCATGTGAATTCTCTGTATGTGAAGATATGGACAACTATTTGGAAGAAAACAAGAGACAACATGATAGATAGTAAAGATCTCTGAATGTCTTGCTTTGAAATTTACGTCTCTTACATTGCTTTCTCGTGTTCTGTTTTGTTATGTTTAAGTTTACCCTCTCTAAAATAAAAAGAATAATCTGAACAAATGACTCGGGGATAACTGAACATTCACATGTGAAAAAACAAAGTTGGAGCCTTCCCTCTACTTTATATAGTAATTAACTTAAATGGATGAAAGACCTAAATTTAAAAAAAGATTCTTAAAGCAAAGGGGTAAATTTTCACAACTTTCAATTTGACAATTGTTTCTTTGATATGAAAACAGCAACAAAAGAAAAACAAATAAACTGAACTTCATCAAAACAAAAACCACCTGTACATCAAAAGACATTTCAAGAAAGACAACCCACATTATAGTAGAAAATATTTTCAAAATCATTTATCTGATGATAATCTAGTATGTGAAATAAACTCTTAAAACTAAACAATGAAAAGAGAATCCAGTTTTCAAAAGGGCAAACTGGGCATAGTGGCACCCAGGGTTCCAGAGGTGGGGTCCCTTGAGCCTAGGAGTATGAGACTAGTCCAGGTAACATGATGAGACTCCAGGACAACTTTAAGAAAAAAAAAAAAGTGAAGGACTTCAGAAAAGATTTCTCCAAAGACACAAACAGAAAACACATGAAAAGATGTTCAGCATTGTTAATTGTCAAGGAAATGACATCCCAACTTCCACCTCCAGAAACTTGTATCTCTCAAGGGGATGACTGCAGAAGATACTTGGGGAACTACGCTGAGTTCACGATAACCTCTTTTTTCAAGTGATGGTCACACTATAGCCATGATCTAGCCAAAACTGACCAATTTAGACGATTAACTGATCCAGCTGGACCAGTCACATAATATTCTTACTTCAAGAAATTAGAAAACTTTGGGATTAATTCTGAGGTATGGCTACAATTAAGAAGTTTAAAAAACCTAAAATTATTTAGAGATCACATTATGTCACATGCCTATAGAAGCAAAGAAAGCCATTTTGCAAAGAAAATAAAGCAGAAGTAGAGCTGGAATGAATGAAAAACAGTATCTTACTTTTCTACTCTTTTTTTGGGTTTCTTTCTGAGGCCTGACTATTCTGGGATTTGGATCCTTAGGATGCTCAGTTTCACTCCAATAAATTTCCTTTTAAGCTCAAATTAGTTTGAGTTAGGTTGTTTTCATACAGTGTAAAGAACGAAAACCCCTGTTATCACTAGCCACACAATTTTTACAAACTGAAATCAGCTCATATATTTTACTGCTTTGTTTCTCCAGAAGATTTATACATTTGACATTTTAATATTACCTCAAATTAATGAAATGAGCTGCCCTTAAACAAACCTTGCTCAAAATAGTATAGTATTTATTTCACAATTTAGGATTATTATTATGAAGATCAATTACTGTGCTATGCTATAAGTGTAGCTGCAGTTGGTGCAGAAAGCCAGATTAAATGATTTGGGAAACAAACAATAGTAGAATCTGTTTTCTGATAAGGTTTTATCATGAGGTACACAATTTTAATGTATTATGACATATACCATCTGCTACTGTACCACAAGAAATCTATTCTCTAATACACTGGGTGTGGGCCATTTGCAGACTAGGGGGAGAGAGAACAAGGCCACATAGCAAGCAAGCCCAGTCTGGGAAACAGTGCCATGTATGGGTTGCGGCTGGACTGGGAACAATCGGACCCCAGCCCCTTGAAGTGCACGGCTGGCAAACAAGAAGTACCAATCCCTCCCACCTATAAGCAACCAGCTTATCTGGAGAAACACAGGTTGTGATGATAGCTAAAGAGGTGAAATGCAATCGGAAGCCTGTGGTGCTTTGGTGTTTAGCTGACACTGCAAGTGTATGGCCAGTGGTTTGATCACAGGTTCAGAGGATAGCAGTACGCAGTGTGACATCTAGGGGGGTCTACTTCTGAGGGACGCAGGCATTGCTGATTCACTATTGTCTTGTTCTGAAGTCCTATGTCATTTCCATTGTTTTGCTGGGTTGGGTTTTATTCTCTTTTATTTTGTTTGATTATTGTTAAATACAATGGCAGAAGCAGCTATTTCAAAGACAAAGATATATTACGGTAGCAATTTTGAATTTACTATTGGCTTGTTTTGAAATCCTTTACTGCACTTATTGTTTTGTTTTTATTGTTTCTATTCCATTCTATTGTTTGATTTTTACTATGTCTACAGTTATCTGCAGGTATTTTGAAGACATCAAAAGGCATTATGGTAATTATTGTTGATTTTACAATGTTTTGAAGTCCTGCATCTCATAAACTGGTTTGTTTTGATTGGTTTCATTCTGTTTCATCCTCTTTAAAATAAAATATAAATAAATGAATGAATGAGTAAAAAATACACTGGTTGTGGAGATACTTTCTTTAAAGGGTCAGATAATGTTTCAGACTTCATGAGTTATATAGTCTATCTTAACTACTCAACTTGTTATTGCAGTGCAAAAGTTGTCACAGAACACATATATGACTTCAAATGACACTTATAGACACAGAAATGTAAATTTGATAGTTTTCTTAGGTCATAAAAGATTGCTCTTTTAAAAACTTTTCTGGGTAAGGATAAGGGCAAAAGGCTCTACAGGTTTAGCACTATACCAAATCTAGGAGTCTTGAAAGATAATCATTAGGTCCTAAGTTTAAAAGATTACTTGTTTTGTTCTATAGTTTTTTTTTTTTTTTGTACTGGGGATTGAACTCACAACCTCGTGCTTGCCAGACAGGTGCTTAAGCCACTGACCTAAATCCCTGGCTCTATAATTAATAATATACTTAATACAGAAGCTAGTATAGTCTAAATATCTAATCCATTAATCTTATTTAGGTAGGTTGATCACATGTATATTGTTTTTCTATTTTGTTTTCCATTGTTTTTTATTTCTACCTTTCTAAGGTTGTTGATATAAACAATCTGTACCAATTTTAAAGATCTCAATCTCTTATAGTTCTCAGAAACTTTGAAATGGAAGCTATAAAAACTGTCAATGTCATATAATGAAAATACAGACCACCTTTTCAACAAACCTTTTTATTAAACATACTACACACTAACCCACTAATTTTTATTTTCTTTAAGTTATTCACTCTTGCTGGGGATTTAGCTCAGCAGCATAAGTGCCTGCTTGGCAAGCGCAAAGTCTTGAGTTTGATCCCCGGTACCAAAAAAAAAAGAAAAGAAAAGGTTCATTCTTCTGCTTCTTGTAAGTGGAAATTTGCTAAACTTTTGTTAAAGTTGTATGAAAAGTAGAATGACTATAAAATAGTAAACACTAAAAATATGAATCTTAATCTCTCTTAGCCAGTGAAATACATGGCTAGCCTAGGACTACTAGGGTACTAACACTAGAACTTTTATGTTATTTAAAATTAGATATTTAAAATATTTAAAATTAAATAGGATATTTAAAATTAGAAAACACCTGTTTCTTTATGATTATTTCAGGACACTCAAAACATACACTTATAGCAACTATAAATTCCAGAGGAACCAGGCAATCACAAAAAGTTGTCATATACAGAGTCTGCCAAAAAATGCATAAAAATAGGAAAAGAAAAACTTGTATAATATTTTAATACTTAATTTACTGAGATATAATGAGATTAATTAAGAGGTGCTCAAAGTGGTAGCCATCTGTTGAAAAACAGTACTATTTTTCTTTTCCTGAAGTGTATATACATTTTTGGTGGACTCTGTATAATTATTATAATATCTCAATGAGTAGGGGAAAGTTTTAGTACTTTCAATGGATTTGACTTACACAGAAAAACTGCAAAGAAAAAGTGACAGGTTGTATTCTGCCTTAGCTACTAAAGATGAACACACCTGCACCAGCTTGAACCACAAATGATATGTGCATGATATCATAGGGTGGCTTCTATCCACGGTGGTGCAATCAGATCTAATCACTTTTCTTGTTTTTTTTTTACCAATGAAATCAATAAAAAGTCACCAGATGGAACAGTCGTGCATGTATGAACCAGATGTTCAAACCACTCAGCAGCAAAACATACAAATTACAGTTCTGTTGTGCACATGTTAAATAGAGTTATTTTTCAGCATCAGAGACATGCGTTAACTTTTAAGCGCACAAAGTTCAAAAAAGAACTGAGTCTCGTTTTCTTGTAAAAAGCTGTGCCCCATAGAACTAAGACTAGTTTAGGTACGAACTCATCCACCAGAGGGTGCCCTTACAAAACAAGAGAAATAAAATGTTAACAAAAATCAAGTTCAGAATATATCTTAAAATTCAACACAACCACACACAAAATTTTATGTACCTTCTCTTTAACTTCACCAGACAAGTAAAATTCATCCTTTCTACTGTGCTCCACACAAACCTCTTTTATTCAAAAGTTAAATTTTAAGATCATTTTTTGAAACCAGTCAGAGTATCAATGAATAGCGAATTAATTCTAGGTTTAATGACTCTAGGGAAGCACATATCACTACTCTTGGTCTCCCTCTTCTTACCATTTAGATAATAGGCATTTCCTACATGTCCTAGTATATCTATTAATCAGGAAACATAGTAGCTTCTGAAAATAGTATTTATTAAATACTTAATAATGTCGCAGTAGCTCTTATAACCCTCACAATAAGCCCAAGAGGCAGGCCCTACTATTATGCCCAATTTACAGATGAGGGCACTGAGACAGGGTTCACTACTGCAAATTACAAAATTACTTCACTGCACAAGGAACAAAATACACATGACCCATGTATCTGGAACTTAAAACAGAATCAGGCAGCCAGCTTAAGGGCTATTTCTGCTATACAGCAACTTAAAAAACCTAACTCAAGGAAGGGAATTTGTAAGATATGTTGGTAATGTGTTACATTTTTCATAGAGAATGTATAAGGAGCTAGGCAGGTAGAACAAAATGAATAAAATGGTTCAGCAATCCTTGTATAATGAGTTAGCAAAATTTCTGAGAACTGACAAAACTTTAATTAACCCTTAAGTCTATATCAAAAGAAATCAGTGGCATATTTTGATAAATTCAATATATTTCTTCTAGTCAGCGTGGTAGCACATGCCTATTATAATCCCAGCACTGTGGGAGGCTGAGACATGAGGATTGAAAGTTTGAGGCAGTAGGATTCCACATTTGAGCCCAGCCTGGGAAATTTAGTGAGAACTCATCTCAAACATGTTTGTTTGTTTTTTTTTAAATGGTGGGGGTCTTTCGGAGACAGGGTCTCGCTATGCAGTCCAGGCTAGCTCTGAGCTCACTTTGTAGCCCAGGCTGGTCTTCAACTTGCAACAATCCTGCCTTGGCCTCCCAAGTACTTGGATTACAAGGTGTGCACCACCGTACCCGGCTTAAACATATTAAAAAAAAAATGGGAAAGAATGATACTGATACAAAAACATATGGATCAATGAAACAGAACAGAGGATGCAGAAACAAGCACAGGCAGTTTTAGTCATCTTCTCTGTGACAAAGGGGTTAAAATCACATGCTGAAGGGAAGTTAAACTTTTTAACAAATGGTGCTATGAAAACTGATTACACATATGCATAAGACTGAATTTAGACCCACATCTATCATCATATAATAAAATAAAATAAAAATACATCAAAGACCTGGATATTAAAACAGAAGGTAAAAGATTTATACAATCTAAAGAGAAACCAGAGTATGGATATTAAAATAGAAACAATCTGCTAGAAGATAACACATATATAAGCATAAGTAAAGACTTTTTGAACAGCACCTCAAATGCATAAGAAATAACACTGAGACTCAACAAATGGGACTACATCAAACTAAAAGGTTTCTGCATACCAAAGCAAACAACTAAGAGTGAAAAGACAACCTACAGAATGGAAAAATCTTCTGTCATCTACTCCTGGACAGGAGACTGATATCTAAAGTATATAAAAAACTAAAAAAAAAAAAAAAAAAAAAGGCCCCCCCCCATAAAAGACCCATTCAAAAAGTGGACAACTGAAATAAGACACTGCTCAGAAGTACAAATGGCCAATAAATATATTTAAAAATGCACACTATCTCTGGCCATATGTTATTTGGTTCAGATATGGGCTATAAAGTTAAGACTATCCCTTATAGACACGAATTTAAAGGCAAATATTTGTTATTAGATGGGAAATCTGAAAAATGTTTCCTTGCAGTTTATCACCTTACCAGGTCTTTCCTTTCCAGTGCTTTTTGACTCAGCAAATTTCTGTATCAAACTTTCAACTGTAGTATTAGCCATGTTATTTATAAATTCTTCATGAACCTATTAAACCAGAATAAAGATAAAAAATTCCACAAATACTTGTACTGTACTTCAGATAAAAAGCAATAAAAAATTTTGGATGCAAGGCTATTTGCGGTTTCCATAGTTGACATGCTGTTACCTAACTCACAGTGTAATCAGGTCCATGGGGAACAACCATTGCTTACCTTTATCCTTTAAGATATGGCCTCACAGACTTGGAAGTAAAGCAGTTTCCTGTTCTCATCTTTTAAGTGTTTCAGAAACAAATTCTTACAATAATTAAAACTTATACAGACAATGAAAATAGTTTTAGATTTTTAACCTAGAATTCACCTTTCTGTACTGAATTTCAATGCACCCAAACTGTCATGAAGTTCTTTTAAATTTCTAGTACATTTCACAAGTTAAGTTCTCTTATTAAAGTTGCTGTCCTAAACTTAAAAACAGCAAAACTTGAAGAAAGAAATATTCAAAAACTGGTAATTTAAAATTGTAATGTAAAATGGACAGAACACGGTTAATTTTAAAAAGCAATTTGAATTTTCATGCTTGGTGCCCAAACAAAAAATACATGTACATACATTCTTTAGCTGAAACAATTCAAAACCGTACCTATGGATTTTAGGCAGAGTGATAAAAGACTTATAAAAAGCCACAAATCAACATAAAATTTTCATGAATCAATGGAGTGTAAAGTAAAAAAACTTACCTGTCCTATCTGTAAATGTATTTCCTTCACTGCATTTGACAAGGATCCTATAATTTCCTTTATGTGAATGAGATGAGTTTCTTCAATATCTTGAAATTTCTGGGTAGTAAATATATAAAGTTATATACCTACTACATATAAATACAAATATACATTCTATAGTCAAAAAATTTTAGAAAGTACTTCAATATAGATAACCAAATTAAATAAATTACCGTAAGATTTAAACAAATAGGTCTAGCACTGAGAAAAGTTAGATTTTCATTATAGTATTTTTTTGGTATTTGCTAAGGAACTTTGAACATTTTTTAGAATGTGAAGATATATGTTAAATAATCATGATTAAAGAATGAAAAGAAAGCAATCCAGATGAGCAAAGAGATCCCAAAGCCAAAGAAGAGTTTCCAAAACTGAAAAACAATTAGCTTCTGAAAACTTCATAATCTGCCTAATATTCTAAAATCACTTTTGAACTTTGAAATGTTAATACAATCTACAAAAGGGGTAATCTATGTTCAAAGAAAGCAGTTCTCAATGCAAAGTAAGGATACATCAGATTACTAGGGAATGTTTCAAAATGTTTGAAACAAAACATAGATCTACTACTACTGTAGGGGAAAAGGCAGCTGAATATTAAATAACATTTCCAAGTTACTCTGACATTTTTTTTTCCTAGACAGAAAACCACTGCTAGCCTTGACCTCACAATAAACCTATTAAAAACAGAAATACCGAAATAACAAAACTTGTTTCACTTTGCTTCATCCAGCATTTTCTAAATTTCTTTGACCTCACAACCTTTTTTTGTTTTTCTTTTCCCCTAAACATTAATATCTCACAGAACAGTACTACTCAAAACAGGATCTGGGAAATGCTGAGCTACCCAGTTTAAAGCAAAATACATTTGTTATTTCTACTGCACAAACCTGATTATCTTTTTTTTTTTTTTTGTATTTTTGCCAAATTAAATCAGTTGTAAGGAATCTACCTCATTCTATTTTTTCCAGTTCACTTATCAAATTAATTTCCCTTGCTTCATATTTAATATCCATATTTCTTTAGTACTGAGTTACACAATTAGCAATCACTAAGCCAAATGGTATCTACTTGTGTGTAAGTGGCATGAACTCCTAAAAAAAAAATTAGTCATGGCAAAATCACAGTTTGGGTAGTAATATAAGAATAGTCCAAAAACTTAAAATCAATTTTACTCAGAGTTAAAACACAGTGTTTGTCAGTGATTAATTTTTACCAAGTCAAAGACAGTATCAGTATTTTAAGATCTGAATTTACTTAAGAATATTCAGAATTGAATACTCAGTATGTTAATTCATCTAAGTTCATATTATAAGAAATGATCCTCAACTTAAATTTCAACAATTTAATGAACAAGATACTTCTATAAGACAGAATTGAGGGCCAGGGATTTAGCTCAGTGGTGTAAGTGCCTGCCTGGCAAGCGCAAGGTTGTGAGTTCAATCCCTGGTACCAAAAAAAAAAAAAAAAAAAAGACAGAATTGAATACAGTAAAACTGAATTGTAATTCCATGAATTTCATATGGATGATCATTACCTACAAGGAAACAGTATTTTCTTTCTTTCTTTCTTTCTTTCTTTCTTTCTTTCTTTCTTTCTTTCTTGAAATGGTATTTTCTTTTAAAACAGATACACAAAAAAGGTAAGTTCTGATTTAAAAATATCTTACAGCATGAATCTATATAAGATTCAAAGCGTAATTTAGACACTACTTTGAAATTGTGAGGGTTTCTGTGGAGAAGGGGGCACTATTACCATAATTCCTCAAAATCAGCAACTATTAAACTCAGTAATTCAGCAATGGAAAATAAACAGTATGTCTCAAGTGTTTAAGTATAAATGAACTTCCCTAATCAGATAGATGTTTTCTTCCTTGCAACTTTAAACTTACCGTGTTCGTGTATACCATTATTAATTTAAAAAGAAAAATTCTGTAAGCCACTAAAGACATATAAAAGTAATCCTAAAACTCCTTATTTAAGAATCTCAAGTGTTTCCAAGATGGAGCCAATTCTCATATAATGTTTGAAATTTTTTCAAGTACCCTATAAACTAAGAGTGGTAAAAAGTATAAGCATAAAGAACAGCTACAATTTCAGCTATTCTTATTTTCAACTCAAATGAAAAACTTAAACTCATAAATACCCTAAGTAAATTGAAACTTCTCTCATCCCTGGGTCTCAATTTCTTTCTCACTAGCAAATACAGGGCCTACCACCCAAATCTGATCCTCATTATACTGTCAGGTTCTTCCCCACTGTGATAGGGTCTGCATGGGTGACCTGAAAAAAAATGAAAGTGGAGAAGGAAAAGGATTCTTTTGATTTCTAAATAATCTGAATTAAAATCTACTCTTTTAAAAAAATGTAGTCTATTTTCTATAAAGAAACAATAGTTCCTGCTGGGCAGTTGTATATGTATAGGAGAGAGAGACAGAGACAGAGAGACAGAGACAAGAGAGAGATAGAAAGACAATCCAAAATAAAAACACAAGAAAACAAGTTTACATATAAGCAATGAATAGCACTGTCTTTCAAAAGTACTACATTTATTCACATAAATTAGTATTTTCACTTTGCATGTGGCAAAATAAAAAAGTAAAATGCCATTTTGGAAAAAAAATGATAAAAAAAAGTCTGTTGAACAGTTTTTAAAAATATCAACAAAACAAAAAGTACTGATCTCAGCAAATTCTAATTTAGACTTTTCTAACTTAATTGCAAGGCAAACACTTTGATCAGTAAAAATGTGAAAATAACAAATCAGCAATCATTGCCTTATAAATGAGTGCTCCTTTATGGGAAAAACTATGAAGATAAGGAGTAGCTCAGTGGTTACTCATATTTGGAGGGGAGGGGTTGGGAGAGGACAGAGAGGGTGGAGTATTTTGTTTCCGGGTAACAAAAATGATCTGAATTTGATTGCGATCATGGCTGTACAACTCTGTCAATGTGCTACAATGTACTGAATCTTAACTTTAAGTTTCTAGATTGTGTGGTGTAAGAATTTTAGCTCGATAAAGCTGTTACTTTTCAAAAATATATCAATGAGTGTTCCTAAGGATTTAAAAAGACAACAGTACTAGTGAAATCTCCAATGACCTCATTTTCTACAAGAATTAAACTTTCTATCTCAGTAGAATTGGAAGCTCTTTTGACATTAACCCTTTCTTGAAGCATTATCTTTTCATAGCTGCCAAGACATGACACTTGCCAGTTTTCTTCTTTCTTTGGCATCTATTCACACATCAACATTTCTTCCTCTACCAAACTGTCAGTTGTAAGTCTCTCAGAGATTAGTACTAAAGTCCTTTCTCTACCACACACTAACAAATGGCAAAGTCATGGCTTTGTGTACTGATAACATTTGTTACAGTTTATATTTGGATGTCCCCAAAAGTCTCATGTGCTCAAAGGCAGGGTTTTTGGAAGAAGAATGGATTAGTAAAGCTCTCCTCCTTTAAGGTTTGGGTGTTGGATATTATGTCCTACTGATGAGGAAAGCAACCAAGCAACATTCTATTTTAATAGTCTCATAATCCTTTATTCAAAATCTTTGAGACCAGGTGTGCTTCCAAATACAAAATTTTTTCAGTGTTTAAAATAAAGATGCACGTTATTTTAAAAATAGTATAGACTTTATAGTACTACCAGCAATATCTGCAATAGCATCTGTTTATTAAACAGATTTATCAAACACCAATACTTTTAAAGGAAAATGTCTGTATATTCAGTCTAAGCAAGAGTAGGACTATAAACTGTTTCATATTAGTTCAGGTTGTTTTATTACCTAATGAGTTACAGAGGGAAAAAAATCTTTCAGTTTTCAGAGCTTTGGAGATTCAGAATTGTAAGAGACTGAATAGTAACATCCTGCCTACTTAGTATCTTCCTATAGGTACCTCATACACATCTCAAAATTAACATGTTCAAAACTGAACATCTGATTCCTTTTCGACCCATCAAACTAACAGTTCTTTATCAAGTCTTTCCCATTTCTCTCCATCCACATAAACCTGTAAGCCAAAATTTAGAAGTCATTTTATCTCCCTTACATCTCTACTTACCCAATCCCTGCCATTTCTAATACATTTGCTTTTTTCCTCCTTCTCCAAGATGACCACATCTATCTAAACTGAACCCCCAATTCACCCTACTAGAATCTATTCTTCACAAAACTGCCAAGTTTCTTTCTTTCTTCTTCTTCTTCTTCTTATTTTTTTTTTGGTCTTTTTGAGGCAGGGTCTTGCCATGCAGTTCAGGCTGGCTCTGAGCGCACTTTGTAGCCCAGGCTGATCTTGAACTTGCAACGATCCTCCTGCCTCTGCCTCCCAAGTGCTGGGATTACAGGAGTGTGCCACCACGCTTGGCCAAGTCTCTTTTAAAAAGCAGATCAGATCATGCATGTCCTATCTTTGCCTAAAACCTTACACTGGCCTTCAGCTGTTCTTTGAAGAAAACCTAAATCCTTGCTAAAATTTATTCTTATCTCTTCAACCATCTTCATTTCTCATTTCTCCCCACCATGTCCCCATAATTCTGTTTTACTATGTATTTTTCATTTGCTGTAATACAATGTCTCCTTAACCCACCTAGGCCTTTGCATCCATAGTCCCAAAGCTTGAATGTTCTTGTCCTTAGGTCTCCGATTCATTATTCAAATTTCAGTTTTAAATGTCACCTCTTCCAAAAAAAGTCTTCCTGACTACCTAACAAGTTAGGTCACCCTGGGTATTCTATCTTATGGGAGCACAGTCTTTTCTTTTAGTATATTTTTAGTAATTTGTAACTTTATGCTTGAGCAAGGATTTAATGTATATGTCAGTTCTTTATACTTTAAATTCTATCTAGAGTAAGGAGTCGTGTTGTTTAATATATACACTGGATGTACCAAGCATCTAGCATAGTGCCTACAATATGTAGGTACAGATGGATGCTTGCATGCATGCATACATATGCAAGCCTTTTGGTTTCTGAGATGTTGAGTCATTTACTTCTTCATATGAGAAGACAGAAGAACTAGAATTCAAAATATCAGATTTATAAAGTTTGTCTTTCATACTTACTGAATGCTCACCAAAGCTGAAAACTATCTTAAAAACTGAAGCTACGGCAGTAAACAAATCAATCCCTGCTCTCAATAAAATATACATTTTGCTGCCTGGCAAGCGTAAGGTTGTAAGTTAGACTCCTGGTACTCCCCCTTCCCAAAAAACACACACATACATTTTGGTGGAGAGTAAGAGGCAATAATGTGTGTAGAAGAGCCAGTGAGCTTCTCCATTTCTAGCTCCTCAGACATAAAGAGATTTAACTACTAAGCTCAGTACCACAGCTGCAGCCCACTATGATGAACACACAGCATTGAGAAAGAAACATTTGATACTGTAAACTACTGAGATTTTTAGGGTGCTTGTCAACTTAGCATACCCAATCTGCACTAACTAGTAACAAAAAATGAATATACTGGTATCTTAGATAATAACAGTTGCTAAGGAAGAAAATTTTTTTTAAAAAGGGTAAAAAGGATGGGAGTAAAAATGTTAGGCACACATTTTAAACTAAGTCTTGAACTAGAGCTCTAAAAACTCCAGATTTATGGAAAATGAGACATTATAGTAGCCATTGATCATTTTCTGTTTTTTGGTTCAGAATACCCTGTAATTCTTTCATTCTCTTGAATAGTTTTATACTATTTTGTTATGTTTGGTATTATTGTGTGTGAAGCCATGCTCAACTATTACAAAGAAAGAGACACTATGGCAAGCTACTGTTAATATCCGGTTGTCTTGTTGTAAAGTGCTGTGTTGCTTATATTGTTCTGTTCTGATCTGCTTTGTTCTGTCCTCTTTTGTTTTATTCTCTTTAAAATAAAATTTTAAAAAACCTCCAAATTAGATATAAATTATCCCAAGCTCATAGAAAACATTTTCATCATCTGTCTTTCTCTAGTAAAATATAAAATTCTATGCGAACAGGGTTTTTACATTATTTTACTTACTGGTATAAACTGAACACTGAGTCATTCCCAGTTTTCTTCTCAAGCAAAAATAAATCTTAAAATCAACACACAAGTCTAACAACATTTACTTACCATTTACCAATGCCTTCATTTTCCTCCTTTATCTTTCAACACTCTCTTTTGATCTAACTGAATAATTCCTTATGACAATACCATTATTGAATCTTGGTCTTCAATCTCACAAACAAGATGCAAATTTTTAAATAGCATTATTAGAACATCAAAATTATGTCTTAAAATTTCTAATACTAAAAATTATGTAAGAGAAAAGTTCTACTGTTTAATTAGTACATGGTAATGTAAGTATTCTCATTTCAATCTAAAGCGTTAAAAATACCAACCTGAGCTGGGTGTGGTGGTGCACTCCTGTAATCCCAGCATTTGGGAGGCTAAAACAGGAGAATCATTTGCAAGTTCAAGACCAGCACCGGCTACAAAGTGAGTCCAAGGCCAGCTTGAACTGCATAGTGAAACTCTGTTTCCAAAAACCAAAACCAAAAACAAAAACACCCACAAAAAACAAAGAAACCAACCTGAGCTGTTTCTGTCATTTTCTGTTCAAAATCAGCTTTTGCTAATGCATATTTTTCCACATAGAGTTTATAGGTATCTGTAGCTTTCTTAGATTTAACAGCTGCCTGCAACAGAACAAAAACATTTTTAACTGCACATTAACCTTTTTTCCCTATATAAGTTAGTATGAAATAATAAAATATACTTTAAGAGTTCAATATGACACACAACTCACTTTAACACCTGTGGTCAAGCCTGCCTTAATCATCTGTTTTTGTTGTAGTTAGGTAATAACTCAGAAATTAAATACTGACTCTTCTTTCTGTCTGATGAAACATACTGTGAGAAATTAAAATATTAATTTTTATTACCCAGAGTAAGATTACATAACCACATAATGGCACAGTGCTAAGAATATGTTAACACACTGAAAAGAAATTCAATATACAAAAATGTGACAATGCCATGAGAACATGTTTGACATGCTATACTGATGCTATACTTCCTCCCCACTTCAAACATACATGTACTCCATTTAATGTTTGGTTAAAGTTCACATATCTAGCTCAAAAGTTAAGTGTTTGGTGTTTTCCAGTTTCTATTATGTTCCACTAACCTAATAAAATTTGTTTTTAATGAATGTTTGCCTATTTTTTAGGCAAAACAATTTTTAAAATTCTTATTGCAATATTACAGCTCTAGTTTTATCAAAGTGACTTAGTCAATAAAAATTTAATATTACATTAAACATGAGGAACCTGAAGGAAAATCATAGAAAGAATTTTCCATAAAGGATTTCATAAAAGAATATCAACCTACACATAAACAGCCATAAATAGGTAGAAAACAATGAAAGAAGTCAAGATAAATTCCGAGGAACAGAGATGTGCAAGGAAAAAAAAAGGATGTGTAGCTTGTAGGGTGGGGCAGACTCATGGCTGTCATGAAACATTATGTTCTCAAAGGACTGCTTCAGTTTAGACACAGGAAGATTGGGGGGGGGTGAAGAATTCGAATAAATAAAGAGTGTATACCAGAAGAGCAAAGGCAGACCAGCTTCAGAATCTCTAGATAGGAAGATTTCCATTTTTCTTATGAGGTAATAGGACATCTACTAAAAGAAAAAGTAGGCTTGGGACCTTAATGAGAATGAAAAACATTTTAAACCATGTTGTAGAAGACACAAGGGGTAATATAACTAGGTGATTAAAAATACTGCTAAGGAGAAAAAAAATCCACGTAAAGCTGGAAACTAAGAAATCAGTGTACAGATGATATTTATATATATATATCTGTACACTGATACACACACACACACACACACACACACACGTACAATTATCTCCACCTATGAAGCATCCTAGAACAAGAATTAGAAATAGAACATTGGCTTTACCCTGAGGCTTGAGGTTGGTAAGTAAATTTATAGTCCTCCTGTCTAAATAGTCAACTTCATAACTTCTCTAAAATATGTAAGTATATATGTTATACGCTTTCCTATCTTCTTAAAGAATACCAGGTTCTTAAATAATGCCAGAGTGAACATGGTAGTGCACGTCTGTAATCCTAGCACTCAAGAAGCTGAGGCAGGAGGACCACTGTGAGTTCGAGGTCAGCCTGGGCTACAAAGTGAGTTCAAGGTCAGCCTTGAACCCTTCACAGTGAAACCTTTCTCAAAAAGACAAAAATAAAATAAAATACAGAACGCTATTTAACCATGTAGAATTAATAAAACTAGTCTTGGATCCAGGAGAAACTTATTAAAATTTCACTTCCACCATTTACTACCCATTTGACCATATATTTGAGATTTATATTGTCCTCTCATTCTTAAAATTAGAAGGGGAGGGAAAGGGGAAGTAAAAAGAATTAAGATGTGTTACATACACATATTTATATAATTTTTTTAAAATTAGGAATACCACCTATTTTTTAAAGCTATAGTAATGATGAAATCCTCAGATAAAACCCTTAGAACACCTTCCTGCATACAGCTAAATTTACAAATCAAACAGTATTATCTATTTTTGCTGTTTCTAACAAGGAATATAAAAAATATACATCATTAAATTTTGCTGTTATATAAAGATATAGGAGTTACTGATTTTCACGGAGTTATCCAAAGTTAGTCACTTTCTCTCAAAGTGACTAAAACCTGTAACAATTTTTTCCTTTGCTTCTGTAGATTTCTTTTACATTATCATTATCATAATTATTATTTTTTGTCTAGCTATTTCACATTATTTTATACCATTGTTACTATTCTTTCTCTAACATCCTATCCCTGTTTAAACACAATTAAATGAGATGGCTAAAGTTTACTAGTAAGCACCTTCCCAGGCAACACAGATAATCATGTTTGCTAGAATTTATTTTAGAAACAATTACAATGACATAGCATATGGATTTCCTTTTGGATTTTCCTGATGTAAGAAAGGCTAGCCTCTGTCTCAGCCTCCTGAGTGCTGTGATTACAGGCCTGCACCACTATGTCTGGCTAGAACTTTACAAACTTAATAGAAATAAAACATGACTTTCTGAAGAAACATCTAGAAGACCTGCACTTCTAGGCTATAAACAAAGTAATTATTTCACAACACTGTGTATCATATCACATAGGAATGTATGAGAGAAAAGAATCTTATTTCTTATTATACTCAGTCTCTAGAATTTTTAATAGTTTCACTATTCAAGTCATTCTTGAATTAAGAGGTAAAAATAATAACTTAAAACTTTTACACCAATAAATTTTTGTAATTTTTTTTCTTCCTACACTATTCTCACCATGAATCTTTGTCTAGCCATTCACCTCAGCATATAAACTTACTGGATACAAACTTAATGACCACCAAATTGTCACCTTTAGCTTAACTCAAAGTTGTAAACACTCTCTGCTACCAGGAAACTGTAAATTTTCATTTATCTTATTTGAAGAAAAAGAGAAGGTGCTTTAAATTCTACTTTTTTTTCATAGTAGCTTTCACTCTTGAAATGTAAAACCAGTATGCCAAAACTTATGGGACATACATACCAACTTTAAGGAAGCACCCTGGAGAACTAACCCAAAAAGCACTTACTAATAAATAAAAATTTTAAAACTAATAAATAAAATTTTAAAAAGAATGTTGATTTACAAGCTGTTTTAACAATGACAATATCAAATTTAAAGAAAACTGGGGATATCATATAAAAGGATACAGAAGCAATTTTAGAAAGCAATTAGGAACATCTATATATTTTGCAAACAACAAATACCCCTCATAGGAAAGAAGTATTATACATAATATGCAACAGTAAATTATTAAGTCAAAACAGGTTTCAAACTAACATGTTTAATTAGCAATACTATAAAGTCCTAGGGTATAACTACAGAAAGCAAATGCCCTGGAGTAACAAACATGGCCACTCTGTGAGGTCATTACAAAAGTTCCAGGAAGTTGAAGCACTGGTTTGTTTTGTGTGTGTGCATGTGCACTGGAGACTGAACCTAGAGCATCACATATACTAGGGAAGGACTCTACCACTAGACTATTCCCCTAGCCCTGAAGCATATTCCCCTAGCCCTGAAGCATGTTCTTTCTTTCTTTCCTTCTTTCTCTCTCCCTCTCTCTCTCTCTCTCTCTCTCTCTCTCTCTCTCTCTCTCTCTCTTTCTCTCTCTCTCTCTCAAGACAAGGTCTTGCTATGTATCTCAGGATAGCCTTGAACCCACTGTGTAAGTCTATGGTGGCCTCAAATTCACAGTGATCCTCCTGCCCCAGCCTGCTGGGATTACAAGTATGCAGTGCCACACCCAACATGTTCTTTATTCTTAAGTGATACAATCATACTTAAAAGCAATACCTAAATTTCTTCCCATATGCCAATTATTAAATTTACTGGCTGGCTGTTTCAGCATTAGGTGTCTTAGATGTACTTTTAGAAGTCTGGTTGATTCTGTATTCCCACTGGGGGAAGTCTGTGATTTTTTTGCCCCCTCTCCTCTCTGCACAGCATCTACTATAATGTAAAGAGCACCTCCTTAAATTGTGTTTGTTATGCTTTATCCTTTATGCTTTCTCATCCCTATCTAGCAGTTCTCAGGTTATCTCCTGCCAGCCCTCTAAGGATCCAATTTAGTCTCAGTCTTAGAAAGTTTTTAATTACTTCCTTGTAATACTGTGAACATGGGCAAAATAGTTATGTTGGTTCCCTGGCTTGATTTTGGCTCAGGATTATATTTTTATACCTTGTTTCTCTAAATGCTCAATCTCCCAAAAAGGCCTTAATCTAGTCAGCAGTCTAACAGTCTTCTTCCCCATGGAATGAGCCTGGTTCTTTGTGCCTCTGCTCGAAAGGAGTATCTGGCATACATTTGTAATTCTAGTACTTGAGAGGCTGAGGCAGGAGGGTCATGAGTTCCAGGCTGGCCTCAAAAAAAAACCCAACAAACAAACAAACAAAACAAACCAAACAAAAACAACCAAGGGGGAACACCTGCTTCCTTATACAACACTAAGTCAAATTTTACTGCCCACCTTAGGACTCACACATGCTTACATAATCAGTCTTTACATTCACTTTGGCTGTCTGTACCACAGAAATAATATTCTTTACTGTGAACCCTGTTAATTTTGTTTTCTCTTTTTATGTTTTATTCACAACCACTGGGTCTGAAACAAAGAGTTTTCAAACCATGAACTTAACTGTACCTCTTCTTTCCCTTCCGCTCCTAATTTTTGCTTAATATACAAACATTAAAGGAAATATAGTACTCCAAATTCCATTACCTGCTGACTTTCCTAGTTTTTGCCCATTGTACATATAATTTTAGTCATAATCATACTACCAATATAATTTCAACCTCTTTTTTACCAATATAATTTCAACCTCTTTTTTAACCAATGGTTCAAATATTGTATAAAGTTTTCAAAATTATCACTCCCAATGGCTTATTCCTAAATGGCATATACAGCAAAAAAGTAACTATTTTAGAAGGGGTAAAAACAACTACTTTCAATTAAAATGTGAATGGGCGAAAAGGTCTGTTCTTTATCACAATGTAACATAAATGTGTTCAGTCAGCAATTAATCACCTACAACATATATGGGAAGTTTATCTTCCAGGTTCTACATTTTTCTGAGTATACTAAAATACTGCTTCAAAAAGTTTTACCTCATTAAAACTCCTACCAACCAATATTATCAATTATCTTTCCATAAAAAAAATCTTGCAGGGGCTGAGAATGTAGTTTAGTGGCAAAATATCTGCCTAGCATGCAGAAGACCCTGGTTTAATCATTAGCCTCACAAAAAAATTATAGAGTAAATAAAAATATCTTGTATATATCACTGAAATAAAAAATTCCTATTTTGTGTTTGCTATTTACCATAGACAATATATTTAAAAGACTTATTTCTATAAATCACAAACATTGTAAGATGCAGTGTCATTATCTTTAAAATGAGATCATTCTTGATTGCCTAAAGAATAAATGTACTCTTGCATATTAAATAGCTACAAAACCACAGAGGTGGTATTTTTACTGTAATTACCTTTTCTATTTCTCTTTGTGTAGCTCCCTCTTTTTTCAGACGCTCCTGTTCTACACACTTGGCATTGTAATTTTCCTTGGATTTCTGGAGGGCCTGAGTTATACTCTGAATGGTTTGGACAGCTTCCAGAGTTCCTGCAACTTCTTCTTTAGTCTGTTTGGTATGAAACGATTCATCAAAATGACTGACGTGTAAACACTCCATATCTAACCAATCAATCCTTTAACAAGATAAAAAGATACCTTTTTATGAGATTTTACTTGCTCTTCTCCATACTTCTGAACTTCCTTTATTAATTCCTGTAATTTTCTAACAAGATCCAAGTGACAATTTGCTAATTTTTCTGTAGAAGTTTTGAACACATCCCACACTGGTGCAAATGTTCTAAGTGAAAAGAACAACATGGGAATCATTTACTGAAAGAAAATGAAAAGTTTAAAGTTCTAAAATGGAGCAAATAAAACTATAATGCTATATTCAGCAATTTCATTTAGGCAAAATATGAAATTTAAATAAAGTGAGTCAGGCACAATGGTGCATACTTATAATACCATCCCTCTGGGAGGCTGACGCAGAAAGAGTGCAAGTTCTAGTCCTGCTGGAGAAACTCAAGGACTCTGTTTTAACATTTTTTTAAGAAAATGGATGGAGATATAAGTTAGGCCCTAAGTGAAGGCCCTAACTCAGTGGCAGTAAACCTATGGCATATGTGCCACATGCAGAACTCTATCAGCACACAAGCCAAGTCGCCCCAAAGGCTGAGCATCAGGTAATAGTTGTTTTTTCTGATCTAAAACCTCAGGTTAAACTGCAGTGCTGGCATTCTGTGATAAATATGTGAATTTTGAGCTGCAATTTAGACACTCAGTATCTTAAAAGGTTCCCCATCACTGCCCTAGGTTCAACTGCTAGTATCACACACACACACAAACACAAAAGAAGTAATGAAATGACTGAACTTCCTTGTCTTTTTGTTTTGTTTTTTACTCCATGATTAGTGGAGATCACAGGTACACAAAAATGTATTATTTTCATGTCACAGGTCTCCATAGCCACTTCCATCATATTATTTTCTGAGCTGATTTTGGTTAGACTTGTATCAGATACCTATCATTGTCTATTACTAAAAACTAACTCTATTAGCAAACTCCAGTTTAACACTAGTACTCTAGTTAAGATGCTTTATTAAAAGTAAAGTTTCTCTGGGACTGGGAAATGTAGCTCAGTAGTACGAAGTACTTCCCTATAACGCACAAAGCTAGTACCACCACAAAATAGTAATAGAATTTCTCTCCACTAAAACTAGTAAAAGTCAAATTTTTATACATGATTGTGTATGTGTTTAACATCTGTATAAGAATTACTTTAGAGCAGTTACTTGAAATCTTAAAGTATTGTAATTTTATCTACCTACGTTCTTCAACAATATATGAGCCTCCTTTCTACTATACGGTGTGGGATGTGTCAAGTTTTCTACAACTTTTTCCCAATATTAAGGATATAAAATGTTCAGCAGGCTCAAGTGTATTCAAGAATTACTACGTTATCATATTCTGAGTAATATTTAGGTTGGCAATGCTTAGTTTAAATCAGTCTAGTCAATGGAAATGATGTAAAGATAATTCACGCTGTGCTCGATTTGGCAGCACATATACTAAAGATAATTCATGCTTTGCTCAAAAACTGTACTTGCTTTCAAAGGATCACTACAATAAAATTCCTAAGAGAAAACAAATAGTAGCAATCATCACTAAGAGAGCAGAAACTGTGATTATTTATTTTAGTATGTGCTCTGTGCCAATTATTACATTTCTTAACTATTAGAAAAGTTAACTGGCAGCAATCATCATATGCAATAATGAAGTTCAGAGATGTTAATTGCAATCCTTAGCATAAGACTATTCTGCTTAGATCTCATGATACACTTTAAAATCTAATCAGTGATGGGCTGGGGATTTAGCTCAGTGGTATAAGTGCCTGCCTGGCTAGTGCAAGGTCGTGAGTTCAATCTCCAGTACCACCAAAAAAAAAAAAAAAAATTTAATCAGTGCTTAGATGGAAAATTTCATTAATGCGCAAAAATACATATTTTACCTAATGTAAATCTGATAAATACTAGTATAGATTTCACAAAGCAGGTAAGATGGAATGTCCCTTTTATTTCATGAACAGATTCTTTCATAAAATCTATTTTGTAAATGGAATTAAATTTTTAAAAGTTTGACATACCCATTTTTTTTTTGGTCAAGCAATATACTTTAATATATACATTAATAAGCAGTTAAGAAAGAAAATTGAAATATTCAAAGTATATTTAAATGCAACCAAACATAAAATTCAACTTCCTGCAAGAATATCTAACAGTAAACAAAAAAAATTTGTGATCTTGAATAATACACACACACACACACACACACACACACACAAAGTACTGCTTACTTCTTACGAAAAGCACACATTCAAAAAACATGAATATTAGGAAATAGTTGAAGTCAATCCATGTTTCCTTAACCAACCACATAAAACTAACAATAAAGTAGAATCTTGTATAACAAAACCAAAAGCTAGCTTTTGTCACTCCAGTTACATTTTGGTTCCTCTACTGTGATCAGCAAGGAAGAAATTATGTTTTAGAAGAGCCTTATCAATACAGGGCCTTTAAAAATGAGAATGTGTTCAAAAAAAGTGGAAGTAGAAATGGGAAAAAAAATATAGTTACAGCAAAGGGAGAAATGGAAGGAAGGAAGCAGAGGACAAACAAGGAAAAAACCTGAAAGAGTTACAAGCCACAGCACCCATCCTTCCAGGTGAAACAGGCAGTAGCTCCCACTTTTCCAGCTAGTGTACAAAATTGCAAGAGGGCTTTAAGTTCTGTGGGCTGTTGGTACACATTTAAACAAAGGACCACTGCACTGAGGATGAACTAAGATTCCAACCATCCTTGATCCAGGCCACAAAGTAAGAAGGCTTTGACTTAAGACTCATGCAACCAACACTACAGAACATATATATAAAACAATCACACTTAACCTCTTTTGAGAAAGTGACAAATGCATTTATGAATCTGGTAACTTGCATTGAACTTCACCACTGCAAATATAATCTGCAAACTTATACATGAAATTTCAGAGGTTATCAGAATTTCAGAAGCTATCAGAAGCCTAGACATAGAGAAATCTTTTATAATGACTACAAAAATCTTGTTAGACTAATTATTTCTTAGCTAAAATTATAGCTAAGAAATAATTAGCTAATTATTTCTTAGCTAAAATTATAACTTCATCTCAATTTTTAGATAATTAACCATTCCTACCAGTTATTTTGGTTTGGATTATATAATTATCAGCACATTTTAAATAGTCATTAATTTTCATTTTTCAACAAAATATTTCATTAATACAAATTTTGAAAAGTTTTAATGAGACAGTAAAATCATAGGAGATATTTAATGAATTTTAATTATTTCAGTACAGTTTAAGTTTTTAAAGTTCACTGTTAAGTTACAACAGAATTTAAATAAATTTACAAAAAACAAATTTGTATAAACATACTTATTATCTCAAATTTACATTATTGAATGATCACATAGAAAAAAGTTTCATTATCTTTCAATTATAGTTCACAGAAAGTCAAGAATATATTCATATTAAAATGGACACATTTTAAGTAAGTACATAATACAGCTGCAAGTGTATACTGACATATAACTAACATACCCCAGCACACTAAGGCAGGAATATCCTTGTCAGTTTAAGACCAGCCTGGGCTACAAAGCAAGCTCAAGGCCAGCCTGAACTGCATAGCAAGACCCTGACTCAAAAAGACAGGAAAAAAAAAAAAAGAACCAATATGTATCACCAGTCCCATAAACATATTATTTACTGTTACTGTAGATGTCTTAGTCTATGCAATTACAACCTATACTGTTTGCACAATAACAAAATCACCTAACTAAACATTTCTCAGAGAATATACACAACTGTGTACAACAGTGTGTCGCTAATAAACTATTGGATTCATGATAGAAACTTAACATGTTCAAGAACTTTGTCTAGAAGAACACAGAAAAAGAGGAAGAAACTAACTCACCCAAGTTGTGAATAGTTGCTTGCAGATTTTGCTAGTTTGGTCATTGACCTGGAATATGCTTCTTCTATTGTTGCTCTGTTGAATCAAATTTCCGTATTTTAGTATCACTTATTTATGACCAAAAACACAGAAAAGTTATCAAAATATAATAAAAAATGCAAAAACAAAAATATGCTTCAAATTATATGGTAATAATCAGTAAGTACAGAGTCACTAACTCGTGGCCTTTTAATGCCTTTTGTGCACATTTACTTTTAAAGACTAGTCTGGTATAGAACCTAAATAATTTATATCATAAAAAATTTCTGATGAAGTCACTACAATTTCTCTGGTACCAATGGATATATGAATGGGAAGTACAAGAGTATTTTTATTCTTGTCTTCCTTCTCCCATCCATATATACTGATTTACCATTGTAAGTCATTTGTATTTAATATTTCCTTAGAGAGGGAGGAGACAAGATGGCGGACTGGTAGGTAGCAGGAGAGAGACCCTCTCTGAGACAGCTCAAATGCCAGAATAAAACACCCTGGAGAGACCCAAACAGAGAGAGAAACTAAAGCGCAAAAACCCACTCGAATAAGAGGTCCTGGGGCTACTATTAGTGAAGATAAGATCGGCGAGCATGGCACCCGCCTTGAGACGCCTGAATTCCGCCCGGAACAAGCGATCCGAGCCAAAGCGACTGGCTTGAGCCGCGAGCCCGGAGCTGAACAGCCCTGCGTGCAGCTCGCCAGGACCGGCACTGCACACAACCTACCCAGAGGCACCGTGAATTCCCACCTCGGCCGCGCTGAAGTCGGAGGTCAGGCAGTCCAGCAGTTCTTGGGGACACGGTGAGTGATGAGAATAAGACCCTCCCACGGGAAAGGGGAAACCAACTGGACGACATGTTGGATTTGGGCAGGACAGCTCTAACTCCATAAGGAAGTGGCTTCAGCTGGTTATTCCCCTCGCCGAGCGGATTGGTGGAATCTGCTTGAACTAGGCCACACCCCTGGCGGGGACCCAGTTACTTCCCTGAGATCAGTGCACACTGACGCAGTGAAGGCCTACAAAGGTTGACTGGCCCAGAAGGGAGGAGCTAGCGCACACTGCCCGTGGGTGAACTCTAATCTCTGATAACCTATTGAAGAGGGCTAAAGCTCCTAGCCTGCGCCCTCTAGAGGAACCTTAAACAACAAGAAAAGGGTCTGGGAATTACACTGTACACTTGTATGGAAGGAACCAAAAACATGACAAAAGGGAGAAATA